>JAJOZX010001606.1:655000-690000 GCA_023014485.1 Bathynomus jamesi
TTTTGAACCTTTCTTCGAAAAACATTAGTGACGATGCAAAAAGTGCCCTTGGATTTGGTATGTCCTTTTATATTGTTAAAAAACCTACTGCTTTACAAATTTGTCATAGTCTTGCTCGTTTTGAAAAACAGTGTAACCTTCCTCAGTTTTTAGTTAACATAGTTAAAGGCCTGGTCTATGGTGCTGCGAATATTTCTTACGAAGATAACTTTCCTAAACGTTTCCGCAATAGCCTTTCACAATTAAAAAAAGATAGTGAGCTCCATATTACTAAAGCAGACAAGGCTAACACCTTAGTCATTATGGACAAAGTGGATTACATTGGAAAGATGAATGAGCTGCTTCAGGACCCCGCCACATACGTGAAACTTAGGAAGAACCCACAGGATGATGTCATCAAATCTTTCAATAGTGGCTTGAAACGCATTCTCAAAGATCATAAGGATTTAATTCCCCTTTTTTTGTCCACTTCACCTGCTTTGCCTTATCTTTATGGTCTTATTAAAACCCACAAACCGGGTAACCCTATGCGCCCTATTATTAGCTCGGTGGGCTCTATTACCTATAAACTCTCCAAATGGCTTGTTAATGTTTTGTCCCCCATTCTTGGAACTGTCTCTGATTCACACGTAAAAAATTCCATGGATCTCACTGAAAAATTGAATAATGTTCGCATTAATACCAACGATAGATTGATCAGTTTCGACGTTTGTTCATTGTTCACAAAAGTTCCGATTGATGATATGCTTGACTTTCTCGCCAGAGAATTACATAATTATGATTTACCATTACCTGCACACACTGTTTTGGAGCTTATTAAGCTTTGTATCAAGGATTGTAAATTCACTTTCAATGGCGAGCATTATCAACAAGTTTTTGGGATGGCCATGGGCAACCCTTTGTCGCCCCTTCTCTCCAATATTTATATGGAGTTTTTTGAAATTACTTACATTCCGAGAATCCTGGGGGTTGGCATCCCTTGGTTGCGGTACGTCGACGATATTTTGTGTATCTGGCCCATGAATCGTGACCTGGATGACTTCCTCCTTCAGTTAAATGACCAAGTCCCCTCCATTAAATTTACTTTAGAAGTGGAACAAGACAACTCAATCCCGTTTTTGGATGTGCGTGTTCATAGGGATAGCCCGGGTTTTAAGTTTAGTATATATCGGAAAAAAACAAACAATTTGTCCTACGTACACTTTTACTCTGGACATGACACCCCTATTAAAAAGGCCATATTTTCCTCAATGTTTCTCCGCGCTCTTAGGATCGCCAGTCCTGAATACATCGATGCCGAATTGGAAAATATCAACGGTATTGGAAGTGAGTTGTGTTACCCATCTGCGTTCATGGAATCTTGTCTTAATAAGGCTAAACGAACCTTCTATCGTGTGAATAATAACACTCGCACCTTGTCAAAGAATATTTTAGTACTTCCATTTTTCCCGGGCTTCTTAGGCATTGCTAATGTACTTAAACTTTTGGATATCAGTGTAGTTTTTTCATATAACAATATTGTGAAAAACATCATAGTAAAAAATAGCCCTACCAATAATTTAGGCATTATCTATAAAATTGGGTGTAAGCAATGTGATTCCTTTTACATAGGTCAGACGGGAAAGGATTTGCAAACGCGTGTAAAACAGCATCAATATTCCGTTAGAACGGGACAGTTGTCCAGTGCCCTTTTTGTCCATTTGTCAGAGTTATCCCATTGTATTGATTGGAATAATGTTTCAGTTTTGTTTCACTCTAGCAACATTGTTAATAGAAATATTCTTGAGTCGGCTATAATTCAACTTACAAATAACCTTAACATGAGTAAAGGTCTGTTTCAACTTGATCCCGTTGCTCTGAATTCCTTCAGAATGGATTTAAACAAAAAGGGCAGGTTGTTAAATCTTTGGTAAAAAATTTGTTTTTGTCTGTTGTTTCCCTTACAATTTTATTTTTCAATTTTTTGCTGTATGAGTGTATGTGTATGTATGTATGTGTATGTGCGTATGTGTGTGGTCATTGCAGTTAAATGTGTTTGTATGTATATGTGTGTATATGTATGTATGTATGTGTGTATATGTATGTATGTATGTATGTATGCAGTTAAATATATATATATATATATGTATATGTGTATGTACCTTACCTTACCTTACAACCTCACAAAGGTTCTGCGGGATGATTTCTCATTTCGTGAAGGTCAAGCTTGTATATATATATATATATATAATGTGTGTGTGTGTGTGTGTGTGTTTGTATATATGTGTGTATATGTATATATATATTTGGGTATGCGGGTATATATGTGTACGTGTATTATTTGTAATTTTTTCAAGTTATATTTATTTTTATTTCTTTATTCTTTTGCGACCTACCGTTTTCTCAGACAATAATTATAAAAACAAATTTGGTAATTTTTTTTCCCTTATGCATATATATATATATATATATATATTCTGTATATATTGCGTTTATATTTCGTATATATACCGTAAATATGTTGTATATATATTTTATTGTTCTTTATATATCATCTAGGGATCATTTTGTTTTCCAATTTATATTTATTGTACTTTTGTATTCGTTTGTGACTATAATATGCATATGTGGTAATTTTTCCCTTATAAATTGGTGTGCCTCTCTTAAAATTTATCTTTCAATTTTTATTTTTTAATAATGTGACATATATATCAATTTGGCAGCATCTATTAAATCGATTGTAAAACCTCCCTCTTGAGCTTGAATTGGTAGACTCCACTTACAATATTTATATTTATTTTTATTTCTTTATTCTTTTGTGACCTGTTCCATAAAAAAGCCATTTGAATTTATATGGAAGGTCGGCCAAAGTGCTAAAAGTGTCTTTATATATATATATATATATATATATATGTGTATATATATGTATATATATATATATATGTATGTATATGTATTTATGGGTTTTTTTTATTTGCCTGTTTATTTCTTTATGATTATTTAGGCTGTGACATATATATCACTAAGGCACTATTTTGTAATTAATTTTTTCTCAATTTATATTTATATTTATTTTTATTTCTTTATTCTTCTGTGACCATATAAATGTTGGCTCCTCCCACAATTTTTTTCTATGCTTACTATATATATGTATATATTTATATATATATATATATGTATATATATATATGTATATATATGTGAATGTGTATGTATGTATGTTTATTTTTGTAACCTATATATTGCCTTGATCTGTCCTTTCACTCCAGTGTTCCTGAGGATGTCATTAGACGAAAGCGCTTGAGCACCCCTTTGTGTTTCTTTTTCCTTCGTGGTTTTATTCATCATAAATACTTTTCACGTGTCACTTTCGTGAAATAATTTTTCATATATATATATATTATATAGTAAAGAATAAGAGAACGAGGAGATAGTACATATTTATTTATAGACGTTTCAGAAATTTCAGTTTCCATCATCAGTGCTAAAAATTTAAAATCCAATATAGAGAATGAATAAATATGATGAAGAGAAACATACAATATATTTAAATAAACGTGTGATAATTAATAGTATAATTACAGTATATATATTTAATTAATTAAAATTAAAAATAAAATAATATAGAATATATTTAATTAATTAAAAATAATATAATATATATATATATATATATACACGGTGAACCAAAAGTAGGTGGACAGTAGGTTGAATACGGTTTGTGTTATATTATATTATAACTATGGTGTTCATTATAACTATGGTGTTTGTGTTTTATTATATTAAATATTATAACTAAATTTATTTAAATTTTATTTTGTTTTATAGTATACAAAAAAATTAAATATGTATTCTCAAAATAAACGTTATCATTTACTGTCCACCTACATTTGGTTCACCCTATATATATATCTTCTTCTTCTTCTCTTCTCTATATATATATATATATATATATTTATATATATATATATAAAAGAGGAAGTTTGTTTATTGGTTTAGTTGTTCGCTATAGAAAACCAAACGGTTGAACTTACAAATTTTAAAATAACTTCATAATAACCAGTTTTTTACAAGGAATCTAATGGTGCTATTTATTTATTTATTTATTTAAATTATTTATTTATTTAAAATTTAACGAAAATAGCACGACTTAACCTAACCAATCGTCGATGCCGTACAATTAACCTAAAATAAATAAATAAATTTTTTTTTATTGTTTTCCATTCAATTTAGGTTAGGTTGGTTAGGTTGGTTAGGTTAGGTTGGTTAGGTTAGGTTGGTTAGGTTAGGTTGGTTAGGTTGGTTAGGTTAGGTTGGTTAGGTTAGGTTGGTTAGGTTAGGTTGGTTAGGTTAGGTTGGTTAGGTTGGTTAGGTTAGGTTGGTTAGGTTAGGTTGGTTAGGTTGGTTAGGTTAGGTTGGTTAGGTTAGGTTGGTTAGGTTGGTTAGGTTGGGTTGAGTCGTGATATTTTCGTTAAAGCTTAACCTAACCTAACTTAACCTAACCTAACTTAACCTGCTAGCTATTTATTTATTTATTTTATAAATAAATTTAATGAAATAGCACGACTTAACCTAACCAATCGTCAATGCCGTACAGTATAAAGAATCCTCTTCTCTTAATAAAAATAAATAAATAAATTTTTTTTTATTTTTTTATTTATTTTTTTAGGTTAATTGTACGCCCTTGACGATTGGTTAGGTTAAGTCGTAATAGTTTGGTTAAAGAGAAAATATTTGAGCTTCAGCTGGGATATTTTGGAAATATTTTAGGTTACCCGGGCAACGCCGGGTAACCTGCTAGTATATATATATATATATATATATATATATATATATATTATATATATTATTTTATTTTTAATTTTAATTAATTAAATACGAGTGTATATATACTGTAATTATACTATTAATTATCACACGTTTATTTAAATATATTGTATGTTTCTCTTCATCATATTTATTTATTCTTTATATTGGATTTTAAATTTTTAGCACTGATGCTGGAAACTGAAATTTCCGAAACGTCTGTAAATAAACATGTACCCATCTCCTCGTCCTCTTATTCCTTCCTAAGTTACGGTTCCCCAAGAACAAGCCCTTCAATGAAGTTATATATATATATATTTTTTTTTTTGGGGCAAAACATTTAATTTTCACTATTTTAAAACTGGAAAACATTTCGGAGGCCGAGTTAATTTGGAACTTAAAAGCTGAAAAGTCGCTGATCTGAAATTTTTAAGGGAAATCATGTTTGTTATACGTTTGGATTACTTTGTTTTAGATATAAAACTTATATATAAAGAACTTAAAATTCAGAAATAAACTAGTTCAATAGTTTCCCATTTCTTCAAGTAAAGCGAACGAATATATCGTGTTTGATGATCCACAGGCATGCGATGGTTTTGTTGTCCGAAATATTTTATCACTTTTATAATAATTTTTGCACGCTGATTCCGAAAATAATATTCGTTTTTCGCCATCACGTACAGATTTTTCACAAAATGTCATATTTCATATTACATATGTAAGTAATTTTCATTAAATTTTGATTAAAAACTACTGCCTATAAATGCTTATAAATGCTTGGTTTCACCAAGACATCAAAGAAATGGAGAAGAGATATCAGGGAAGGTGGGACATCAGCATGATGGCTGATTACTGCTAGATGTTGAAACGAGATACTCCAGAATTATTACATAAAAGAAAAGGAACAGTGCGTACATTCGAGACTAAAAGGCATAGATCTCGCAAGAAAACTCAGGACAAATAAAGATGAATATGTAATTGATGTTAAGTCTTTCTTTTTAAAGTTGTTTGCAGTTGTAATTATTATAACAAAGCGAAATAGGTACCTAATGTAAATTGAAATAAATAATATTTATTTATGTTGTTTTCCCTTTGAGTTTGCAGAAAATCTTTACGTTATAGAAAAAATGGACACCTTATTCGAAATCAGCGTAGTTGAATTATATAAAATCAATTATTAGTAAGAAAACAACTCTTACAAAGTTCTCATTCCCAGATCTGTTGATTTTTATTTGTTTTGTTTTATTTGTGATAACTTGTTAGCAGGTTGGAAGGCGTGTTTTGCAGGTGGAATGAAAACCTGAGGCAAGTAATTAAAATGTGCATTCATTAACCTTTACAAAGTTGACAATACTCGTATGTTGTTTCTCGGTTTTTTTGAACACACACACACACACACACACACACACACACACACACACACACACACACACATTTCATATGAAGTTATCTATTCTATTCCTCGTTTAATCTATGTAATTAACTTGCGTAATTGCTTATTACTATTATTTCAAAGGCCTCTTTGTTGAATATTATTGTTAACTCTAAACCAGTCGTATGCACAAAACTCTCTTTCTCTCTCTCATATATATATATATATATATATATATATATATATGTTATAATACGGCCCGAAAATCATGTTCACACAATTCATGACCCCAAACACTGGTCGAAGTTCGACAAACTCTCCAAAAGTTATTTTATATATATATATATAAAGTTATTTTATATATATATAACTTGATTGAAGGGTTTGGTCTTGGGGAACCGCAGTTTAGTAAGGAATAAGAGGACGAGAAGGTAGTACATGTTTATTTGTCAGATGTTTCGGAAATTCAATTTCCATCATCAGTGCTAAAAATGAAAAGTAAAAAGCGGGCAAATATAGTGAATAAAAGATGTTATACAATATACTTATGTAGTCCTATGATAATAATTTTTAAAAAAAGTTACACGAAATGTAGAGAGGCAAGAAAATGGCTAAAAATATACAAAAATTGAAAACACATCTTACCGGGTTATTATACAAGAGGGGGGAGAAAATTTCTAGTTAGAGATTGGAGTAAATGTTTTGGGAAAGAGTTATTAATGCTGAAATTGTGGATGAATTCTATTTCGTTGTGGAAGGATAAGTAAGAGGAACAAAGTTGATAGGCACGATGGATTAAGATTTTGATACTGTTAATTTTATATAGTGAAGGGATGTGGCTTAAGTAGTTAGTACCAAGGCCTGTGTATGTAGGTTTTCGATATATGGAAGGCTGAATTTATTATTTTGTTTTGTTATTGTTATATCTAAAAAGGGTAGGGGGTTGTTGGATTCGTCTTCTTTAGTGAACTTGATGGTTTCATGCTGGGAATTGAGATAGTTGAGGAAAAGAGGGGCGTGGTTAGCATTGTGGAAGAGGAGAAAAGTGTCATCGACGTATCTTTTATATAGGTGTGGTTTGTAATGGGTGGGGCAGTAGAGTAGCCAGTTATTTTCGTGGTAACAGAGAAAGATGTTGGCTAGTGTGGCACGTAGGGGGATCCCATGGCTAGTGAATCGGTTTGTTGGTAAAGTTGTTTGTTGAAAAAGAAGTAGGTGTCTGAAACGGCAAGAGTTAAGAGGTTGGTAAATTCTTATTTCGTTAGGTTGAGGACTGTGTTCTGATTGTTAGAAAATAAGTTTTTGATGCAGATGTCGATGGCTTCTTTATTTGATACGGGTGTAGAGGGATACTATGTCAAAGCTGTGTATATGGAAGTTGTTTGAATTGTTCAACGTCAGTTTTTCTTTGGCGAATTCTAGGAATTGGGGACGGAATATTCATTCTGCGTTAGTGGGGTTAGGGTGGGAATTAAGAATTTTGCTAGGTGGTAATTATGGGTGGTGTAGGCAGAGAGGATAGGTCTAATGGGTAAGTTTGGTTTGTATATTTTAGGAAGGCCGTAAAGAGTACCTGAGGAAGAGCCGGAAGAGCGTATTTGGTTGTAAACATCCTCCGAAATTTTATTTTGATCGTATAATTTTTTGAGGAAACGGTTCATTTTATCTTCAAGTTTTAGAGAAAGTATTAGATGATTGTCATTAATTTTTTTAATTTGGTGGAGTCGTTGAGGACGTTATTAACTTTACTAATATAAAATACAATCAGAACTTCGCCACCTACTCATCCCTCTTTACCCCCAAATTAACCTTCAATTTGTATTCAATCGTATCTCAACCATAAAGAACCCCCCCAGCCCCTTGTTTCGTTCACTATCTACCGTTTCAACTGTACTCACTGCAAAGCAAGTTATAGTGGCAGCACCATTCGCCAATATCAAACAAGAGTGGACGAACATCGCAGCATCTCTACCAGAACATTACAACCTTTAGACAAACCATCAAAATCAGCAACAAGAGATAGATCACTGCCACCTCCACAATCACCCACTGCTCCCCACCAATTTCAAAATTACCAGTTCAGCATACTAACCAACCGACCTCCGCATCCTCGAATTCCTATACATCCTTAGTACAAAACCAACCCTCAACGACTATAGTTCTGCCTTCAACTTAAACATAGCTAAATAATTTCTTCTGAACCACCAATGAAAAGAAATCCGCTACCACTCTCCGGCTTCTAACATGGATATTTCAATTTTTGTATATTTTAGCCATTAACTTGCCCCTCTACATTTCATGTAACTTTTTTAAAATTATTATCATAGGACTGCATAAGTATACTGTATAAAATCTTTTATTCACTATATTTGCTCACTTCTTTACTTTTCATTTTTAGCACTGATGATGGAAATTGAATTTCCGAAACGTCTGACTAATAAACATGTACCACCTTCTCGTTCTCTTATTCCTTACTAGATATCAGACGCGTTTTTATAGGGTAGGCAGGGTAGGCTTTGCCTGACCATTAATTTTGTCAAACTTTAGAAGCATAGATTTATCAATGTAAATTAGCGCAATTAGACAAAATCTGTCGATCGCGCCCTCTTAATCCAATATCATATGATTTTTTTTTTCATATTAGCTATTACAACCTAAAACGCCCTGCCTACCTTGAAAGTATAATATAAACTCACTAGTGTGGCGGATTTGATATATGCCATTTTTAATACAGAGTAAATGTACATATAGTCAGCGCGCGGACTTTCCTACTAAACGATACATTTTGCACACTTACGCTCATTATGAAGCCATCCCGTATGAAGAAATATGAGAAACTACGATTTCGAGGGGGGGGTTAAAGGAAGAAACTGATAGGTGAATGGTGTATGACGTCACACAGGGATTGGGGGGGGGGGTTTGCGCGAATATACAAATCACTTAGTCTTTAGTATGACAAGTTTGACAACGTGTGAGTGATAGATGATGTGATGTATGTGCTTTCTTTTCAATATAAATTACTCTTCTAGTGCCTTATTATAATGGAAATTAGTGTCGACCATTTGTTAAAAAACAATGTTTTAAAAATGGAAAGAGAACTGCAAATTTAGATTAAAAACTCAGGTAGGCCTAAACTAAATAATTTCAAAATAATAACATCTGATAAGCAAGGCAATAGAGCCTTCTCAAATGATTGGTTTAACAAAAAAGTATGGCTGACTTGATGCCCAATAAGAGAGAAATTATTCTGCTGGCCTTGTTTACTTTTTAATAGTGATTCTGGAAACGAGGTATGCAGTAAAGAAGGCTATCGAGATCATAAAAATTTGAGCAAAGCATGTACAAAACACGAATCATCAAAACTGCATTTAGAATGTGTAATGAAATTAAGTTTGTTTGCCAAGTATATAATATTCTGCCTACCAATCCACCAGTCCAAGAACCGCCTCCGTTTAGTAGATGTGTATATATATATATAAAGGTGGTTCTTATTTTCGAATTTTAGATTTTGAGGAACACTCCTGAAATGTGTTTAAATTAGTAAAAACATAACTCAAATTAAATTTTATTAAAATTGAATCATAATTAGGGGTCGCTACCAGAGATTGAAAATAACAATTTCACTATTTTGTTGTTCATCTTCATGGGTCCATATTCAGGTCCACAAATCTTCAAGCGTTTTGCAGAAAAGTGGTCATTCATAGACAAAAATAAATACAAAACAGCATTAAATGATGAATTCACGGCGGCTGCCGTTTCTGATATTCGGAACGAAGTTGTTAAATTCGCCGAAGATCAACTTAGGAAGCACCAACCTCGTGATGATTACAGGGAGCTACTCGAGATTTCAATTACATTTCTCGAAAATATTCCACCTCGCGGTATACACTTCAAGGCACCTGGTGCTCTACATCGTGCACGTTGGATGACGAAGGCTATTTATGCCATAAAGATGTGGATGTTTCGAGCCGAATTCAAGAGAATTGGCAAGAGAAGAAAAGGGATTAATAAGAGAGAGAATTAGTAGCACTGGCATTCTTTGGTAAGAATCTACCATAAGAAACTAAGACAAAAATGGTTCGAAAGCTAAACGAAGAAAGTCAAGAACAAAGTCTGCACAACAGGCCGGTTTTTAAGGTTTTGAATTGGTCGGGGCAAGTTATGCCACAGAGGGCCCGGGCCCCATTTATCAGTTTTCCTTAGCGGAAGTTCTCGAAAAACCCTTTAATGTTTTCACTAATCACTACATATTTAAGTAATGTTATTTCAACCAAAGTAAAAAAAAGTACAAACAGCACTGATTTTGTAAACTTTATTCAGGATGCAAATATATAGAGCATATGGGGCCCGGGGTAAGGGGAGCCCGTCGGGGCCGTGCTCCGGTTGCCCCTATGTTAAAAACGCCCCTGCTGCACAAACCATAAGCTTCTTCAACATCTTGGAAATTCCTGGCTCGTTCTTGACAGAGGATCCGGAGACGTGGCACACAACAAAAACTACCTCACATCAGAAGCAATTGTTCAAGCACTGAAAGTTGTAAACGACACCGCAGAACGAGGGGTTGCTCTGATCACTGAGTATAACAGCATTCTTACAAGAAATGAGAAACAGAAGCAGTTCATCTTACAAGAAATGAGAAACAGAAGCAGTTCATCCTACAGGTAGTAATGGAACACCGAAAGAAGTATCCTAATATCAAAAAATCAACACTATAAAAATCGTGGTTTAATACAATTATTTATATAACCATAACATGTTTTTCTTTTGCAAACAAAATATTTTTTCAGTTATTTAAGTGTTTCCTTTTGAAATACAGTATTTACTTTGACAAACATTTTATTTTCAAATTCCTTCGTAGAGTCATTGAGAAAGTGTAATTAATGAACATTAAACATTACTGTAAAAACATGAATATCTGAAATGTTCATCCTTCGGTAGCGACCTCTAAATAACATCAGGTTTTCAAACGTCTCATTATGCATTGGTTTATAATACATTGGAACAAAATGGGATGGTGTCCCGGAAAATTTTGCAATTTTGTTTTTTGGTCCACAAAATCAAAGTTGTTTATTTTTTTTGTGCTCAGTATTTATTTGGTTCCTTTCCCCAAGAAAACATTGCATAACATGTTTTAGGTCATTATGACTTTGTTTAGGGTATGCACAAGCTGACTAAGAAAAGCTCACATTTGTTTGATCTCTTTCCCTAGTAGTCCGGTAGCACAGACCGTGATTTTACTGGAACCCTACATTGTTTGTTATAAAGCAAATTTTTACATATTTTGAAAGCTTATACCACCCCATTCAAGAATCCATCGGGTGTACACCTGAACCCCGCTTGGCTTTTTCAATATGGCCGCCATTTTCCAAGATAGCCGGCGAAACTGAAAAATCCCATATCCTGGTCAATACTTGGTGGATTTTGATGATCTTAGTGTCATTTCTAGAAGTTTTTTAGGATGATGAGTCGATCTGGAGAGGTTGCAGATACTTTGGGAGTCGTTTTGACCCACATTCGTCAATACTCAAGGTCATTGGAGGTCAAACGCCCCCCGAAATAAGGAATATCCCATATCCCGGGCAGTCGTGGAGATATTTTGGTGATCTTACTGTCGTTTTTATGGTTTTGGGCGAGACTGAGTAGTTCTATAGGGTTTAAAATGAAATCAGGGATTATTTTCCCCATGGTAAGGTGAATTCCAATATGTCTAATTATTCCTCTTATTTTTTTCAGGTTGTTGAGATTATTGCTGATGGTGCTGCCCACCTGGTGGTTTGACCCAATGGATCCAGAGTCACATCCAGGAGGCAACTTATACAATATTCAGACAGAGCAGCTTACATCTCCAGATGCCAATGCCGATAGAGCTGTTAGTATTGGAAAGATGCAACTGACACAGTACGAGTCATCATGGCCACAAGGCTTTTATGGCACCATTTCCAAACATGTCATCACATTTCCAAGTAAAACGAAACATATCAAGGTGGGTGCCTACGTGGTTATGGACCAAGAAGCGATTTATGCACGCGTCAGCGGTTTGCTGATGAGCGAAAGCGAACTTGACTTGACCCATGTATTCTCAACAGAGCTTGCGGCATACCCACCCGCACTGTTCCAACCAGATGACTTAATGAGAACTGCAGCTAAGTCCGCATTGAAGCAGAACTTGGGAGTGGAAACATCCTCTCGAACATGGGGTCGACCAACAGTTGTTATCATCGATGTGTCAGCTGTTTTGTGGACAGTCGACTGGCCTGCTAGTGGCACAGTTGCTAGATTTATCCAAACCTTCAAAGTATGGCTACCGAAACATCTTTCTCATGCATCTGTAGTACTAGCTTTTGATCACTACTATGATTTCTCTCCGAAATCAAGCACTCGAGCAATGAGAAGCAAGAGCAGCAGAGTTCACAAGCTGGACCTCATCACCCCATTGCCTACAAGAGACGCTGTTCTCACGTGCACCGCGAACAAGGAGCAACTAAACAGGCTACTCTGTGAGCAAATCCTTGCTGACAGTGAATATCTCGCAACTGTAACCCAAGACCATGAGCTAGTGCTTGCAGGATGGCAGACCATACCGACTTCCATTGTGCGAGGCAGGAGTCGAGCAGCATTGGAGCTCTCATCATCTCATGAATAGGCTGACGTGATAATAACACAACACGCTATCGCACAAGCTGAGAAAGATTCTGATGCCCGCATCTCCATCATTTGTGATAACACAGACGTGTTTGCCATGCTGACTCACTTCTATCTCCAGTGTGTGGCAGAAAATCAGTGGACATCCGAGCAACTGTAACCTAGCACAAAGACATCATCCCACAAATCCTCAAACTACACGCTTTGAGTGGTTGTGATACAGTTGCAGCAATACATGCCATCGGCAAAGCCGCTGCCATTGTCACAGCCAAGAAAGGTCGGAAGCTAGACAAGCTGGGGTCTCTTGATGCATGCTTTGACCATATCGAGAAAGAGGCAACAGCGTTCATTGTTGCATGCTATGGGGATAAAAAATCCTCATCTCTTACTGAGTGTCGTCAGCGAGTATGGGCTCAGAAGACAGGGAAGTCGGGAACGGCTGCACCCAAACTATGTTCTCTACCACCAACAACTGAAGCTTTCCATCAAAATGTACTCAGAGCCCACTACACTGTGGCGAACTGGCTCGATGCATTAAAGTGTGACCCACCACCACTTGATCCTGTGCATTATGGGTGGGAGAGAGACGAAACAAACAGTTTTCATCCCAAAAACAGTTGGTGAAGGAGTGTGCTTAGCACCAGATGAAGTTCTGAAGCTAATAGATGTGGGTGTGTGAATCACAATCAGTATGCAGGGGGAGTCGCTGCGGCTGCATGGGACGCGGAATCCCTTGCACAATGTTCTGTGCATGTGGCAGCGGCTTGGATTGCAACAATCCATTGACCAAAACGCAAACGAAGAGCAGACTGATGATCCTGACGATCCTGACACAACCATGTCTTTTGATATTTGTCCCCAATAAATGGTTACCTAATGTGAATAACTGCATCAAAGTTGTCAATGCCAATACCCTTTGTTTTGCTTATGAGGTCATATCTTGTAGCTTTTTTGCAACCTTCCATAGAATGCATGTGCCCTTCACTTCAGCATATTGTGGTTTATATCCGAATATCCATATCCATATAATGTGGGTTATGTCATTTAAGCATTATGATCTGGTTTTATCTGCAGAAAAGATGTTAAGTGCTCAGCAGTTAGCTAGATTGTAGAAATTGTCACTGAAATAAAGCAAATACAGTGATGTCAACTGTGGCATTATCATATTTCAAGGCCAAACTTTAACCTCAAATGACCTTGACTTGACGCATGGAGTTGCAAAATGATATCCTACTGTTATCATGTGCCTATAGAACTACTCAGTCTCGCCGAAAACCATAAAAACGACAGTAAGATCACCAAAATATCTCCACAACTGCCCAGGATAAGGGATATTCCTTATTTCGGGGGCGTTTGACCTCCATGACCTTGAGTATTGACGAATGTCGGTCAAAACGATTCCCAAAGTATCTGCAACCCCTCCAGATCGACTCATCATCCTAAAAACCCCTAGAAATGACACGAAGATCAAAATCCATCAAGTATTGACCAGGATATGGGATTTTTCAGTTTCGCCGGCCATCTTGGAAAATGGCGGCCATATTGAAAAAGCCAAGCGGGGGTCAGGTGTACACCCGATGGATTCTTGAATGGGGTGGTATAAGCTTTCAAAATATGTCAAGATTTGATTTATAACAAACAATGCAGGGTTCCCACCCCGTGCAACCGGACTATAGAGAATGACTCTTGTATCAGGAAAAAGACACTCCAGTATTACATAGCTGTAGGTAAATTATGATTTAAGTGATTAATTTATTAATTAGAGGCATACCAAACAAACAATGTTGATTGAAACAGGAAAACAACTCTCCTGTCCTCACGATTACAAGTTAGTCTTGCTTGCACTAGGAAACTGGCGTCGATGTGTAGCGACCACCTGCAGCAGATGCTGTTTTTGCTCTTCGTTCTTCGTAATGGAAGAGTTATAATCCTGAATTAGCTTCACCCCTCTTTCAGTTACATCGTTCACTACCAGCATATCTTGGAGGACTTCCTTGGCCTGGAGGAACTGCGGATCATCCTTCCATTGGGATGGATCTTTAGAGATGAATCCGGAGCCTAGTAGCGTGGTCTGGAAGAAGCGGTTGGTATTCTTGGCTGCCAGCTTCTTCAGCGTCAGTGACGGAATGTCCTCTTACGGCACTTTAATTCTCTTCGGTGGATCTTTCTCTCCTTCTCTTACCCTCATCGACTCCAGGATTCCTCTCTTCCCTATATTGGAAACTGCGTCACTGAATAGAGCAGAGCTATCAACTCCTCGCTCAGATACCACAGATGTCGTTGGAATGCCTTTGTAGCTGCCGCTCCAACTGCTCCATCCACTTTATTCTTGTATTCTTGAATTTTCTTAAGGAAGGAGATATCGTTGCTCGGGGCTTCAAAGATTATGGGATCCTTGAACAATGCTGGTCCGCAGACAAGAGCAACAAAGAGGGCCATGGTTCGAATGAATTTCTCTTCCTTGGGGGACACCTTAAACTGAGGTCGAAACATGAATATTTGGAGAGAGTATATTGCCTTTGACATCCAGCGAGCATGGTGTATGGGGCCAGGCTGTCCAAATCGCTAAGCTCCAGGAGTCGGCGTTAGTCATCGCGGGGTTGCGTACACTCAAGAGCTTTTATGTAGTAGTCGAGAGTTTCTTGTACCCATTCAGGGTTCTCTTTGAAAACTGTACTGACGTGGTCGTCCATCATTCCACTCTTGAAGTTTGCTTCATTGACCCGCTGCCACTTCTTTTGGAACCGTTGAAATAAGAAAATCTCCGGACCGCTGGACATTCCATGAACTGTCTTGAAGGCGTCTCTGAGAACGACCTCCAAAATATGGTGTCTGCAAACAAGGTGGATTAAATTTCTTCCCAGTCGCTGTTCAATCAGAGTGCAAGCTCCACTAGTATGACCCATATTGCTTGGAGTCGTATCATAGCTCACGGCGACGACTAGGTCTTCGACCTTCCAATCCTTCAAGGCCTCAACCACGGCGTCTGCTTGCGCCATTCCTGTTCCACATGCGAGCTTCGGAACACCCAGGAGTTGGATGTTCTCCTCTGACGATGACGAAACATCCTTCCCAGAGATCAGTACTGGGAGACGATCGACGTAGTCATTTTCTGTGAGGAATAGAATGAGTTTCCCGTCCCAATGAACAACAATTCCAGTATTGGCGCCAAAAGGTGAGATAGCTTGTTTCACAGAAGTGATGTGGTCACTGCGACGTCGCATACGGGTTCTCCTGAATGTGGAGCGACTGGTGGCCTTCATCAATGTTCCCTCCGAGGCTTTTCACAGTAGCTACCACGATGTGAAGTGCCTCATGATCGCTGGTGTTGGTTGTATCCAGGGTAGCAGCGAGAGCAGGGGACATGAAGCTCTTAGGCCTCGTTTGAGGTGCAGGTCGAGGAGCTGAATTTGACGGGCAAGGGACTTGAAAATCCGGATCCATTCCAACTCGAGGCATCTTCGGAAATGAACAAGGGCCTTCATCATCAGAAGAGGTGCTGGTTGACTCCAACTGAACGGTCTCTTGCTCTTCAGGCATCTGCTTCTCTGCTACTTCCTTTTGCTCTCTGGCCTTCTTCTTAAGATACTTCTGTTTCATTTCTTTCTTAGCCAGGGCTTCGTCGACTCGTCCCATGTGAAACTTGCGTTCACTCTCTTAGTCTTTCAAGAAGACTTAGTCTTCCTCTATCCAGATAAGTCTTTCCACATCATGATGCTTAATGATGAAGAGCTTTTCAAGATTGTTTGAGAACTCTTGTTCCTTCTGTATTTGTGGCTTACTTCTCCTGTTGGAACCCTTTTTCAATTTCTCCCAAGTGGACAGGATTCCATTCAGGGTTCGTTTGATATTCCGCTCCTCTTGAGTAGGGATGCGGGCTATTCCCCAGATATCCATGGTTTCCTTCACCACCATATTGATCATTATTGATGCACTCGTTTTTCGTAGGAGTTGGCTCACTCATTTTCAAGAGATGAAAATAATGTTGGAGAACTTGCTAAGAGTAGGCAGACGGGACTTAGGAATCGCTTCGATGGTGCCGCCAACCAAGTAGATAGTTGTTTTCTTACACAATGCAGTTGCCATCATCACAACCTAGAAAGAGAAACCAAAAATTGATATTATTTATTACTATGGAAATAATATAGAAATACAGCAACTTCAAACATGTAGACTTTTAAAGTCACACTTTAACATTAAACATGCACTAATGTACATGAATTTTCAGCAAAAATTATTATTCAACATAAACCAAAAACAATAACGCAACAGTAATATAGCATCTTTAAGCTTTATAGCAATTTCTAACGCAATAGAAAATATAGCAATTTTAAGCATACACAATTTTAATGTTTCTCTTTAGGACTAAACTTGCACTAATGTAGCGCTCTTTCCAGAAAAAATTATTATTCAACATAAACCAAAAATAATAACGCAATAGTAATATAGCAACTTTAAGCGTCATAGCAATTTATAACGCTATAGAATATACATTCACCTTAATTAAATATTAATATTAATTAATTATTAATTAATTATTAATTAATTATTAATGAAATATTAATTACTTAAATATTCACCTGAGTCACTAAAAAGCAAGATAAGATGAATGATTCCCAGTAATGCGTGAACACTTAAAACACCCTATTCGATTCTTGCCGGGAGAGTAACTGAGGAAAACCGTTAGTATTTGAAATACGATGCCAAATTGTAGTATGTTAAAAAATAAGAGTTGCCAACTGTAAACTTAATTAATTAGTTAATTAGGAAGTAATTTGGAATTAAAAACTGGGCACAATTTTTTTTACGTTCCGAGTTATGCCTGCTATATAGGCCACGTCAGAGCCGAGCATTGCAGGGCATTAAAAATGTCAGCCGTGTGCATACCCTAAATATTCATTAATTTGAAAAAATTCACGTGCGCTAGTTTCTCATCTAGTGGGTACGTTTGGGCTATGAGCACACAAAAATTTCTGAGAAAAAAATTTCACCCCCTTCTGTGGACCACCCTTTATATATATATATATATATATATATATATATATATATATATATATATATAATATAAAAGGGTGGTCCACATATATATATATGGGATTGAACTCAGAATGGTTTCCTGAGGTTTTTATGATACACATAGACCGTGCATGCATGGAAGAAGGAACTCTTCTGGGAAAATTAAATCCACTATATTCCGAATAAGTAATGATAAATGACAAATATTATAGTTTTTTCTTTTTCATGATGTTAGCCCGACATGGGCAACGGGTCACTCGCAGAGAGGCCCCAAAAATATAGCTTCCTTCACCAGCTATCTGCAAAGCGGATAGGATCCAGCTTTGGGACAGAATCTACGATTTAAAGCATCCCAGCCCAACTATAGTGAGAACCTCAATATAAGCAAAAGACGCGTTGCATTCACGTCGGATTGAATACATCAAAGAAAAAGGGGTAACTATTGTATTTTTAGCCAAAACCATAACTTAAACCTCAACTGGCAAATGAGCGTCCACTTTTCAAGGCACACATGTCCGTTTCATGATGGGATTGAACTCAGAAAAGAAAAAGAAAAAACTATAGTGTTTCTCATTTACCATCACCCATTACTTATTCGGACTATAGTGGATTTAATTTTCCCAGAAGAGTTCCTTGTTCCATGCACGGTCTGTGTGTATCATATATAAAGGGTGATCCAGAGAAATGGGACCCAAAAGAAACCCCTGTAACTCTTAAAGTATAAGTCCTTTTATAAAATCATACGCATCATTCGAAAGAGGATAGTTACAAGTTTGTACAGGATTGTATAGGTTTTGACAATACAAGACAAGATAAGATACAAAACAAAATAAAAGTGTTAGTTAAAACTAACCCTTCAAGATGACTGCATGGACTGTGGAACAGCTGCGTTTCATAACTGAGCAATATTATGAGCATGGAAGAAGTGTAGTTTCAGCTCTTAGAAGGTGATTTTGACATCTGAAAATTTGTCTTGAAAGATCTTTGAGCTGAAACTACACTTCTTCCATGCTCATAATATTGCTCAGTTATGAAACGTAGCTGTTCCACAGTCCATGCAGTCATCTTGAAGGGTTAGTTTTAACTAACACATTTATTTTGTTTTGTATCTTATCTTGTCTTGTATTGTATTGTCAAAACCTATACAATCCTGTACAAACTTGTAACTATCCTCTTTCGAATGATGCGTATGATTTTATAAAAGGACTTATACTTTAAGAGTTACAGGGGTTTCTTTTGGGTCCCATTTCTCTGGATCACCCTTTATATATATATATACAATGACCTCGAATCTTTCAAACGCAGAGTGTCTCGGCATCTCCAAAACCCTGGACCCTGATTTTGGCTGTTCTTCTGTGTGTCGGGGGAGAGGGGGTGCTTTTGCGGGCATTCGCCCTTGTCCCCTTCTTCCTGCATAGAAAAAAAAAGAAATATATATATATATATATATATATATATATACACACACTTCATAAACACAGTGTTTATTATGCGCGGAAAGGGCCCAGATTTCAGCTGTTATATCAATTACATTCATGACTGATAAATGTGTTGTCGGACGACGCAGGAAGAGAATTGAAAATAAAATTATCAGATCGGTTCGCGACCCCAAGCTTGGGAAGCCCTGCTCTAGAATGTGCTTCCATATATCTTGTAAATAATTTCAATAATAATTTTAAATTTATATAGTGAACCATATCCTGTTCAAATGCCTTTTCCCCTTAATCAGTACTTGTTCATTTTTTGATAATCCTTTCTAACTTTCTCTGATGAGATAAAATGCTAAATAAAGAAAAGGCCTTCCATTCCATTAATATTTCTTTGTTGGTGTACACCATTTATTAGTTTTATTAATTTCACGTATTTAATTGTATAATTTATCACCTCATATATATATATATATATATATATATATATATATATATATATATATATATATATTAGGGTTATTAGGGTGACAACTTCTTATAGGGATAAAATTTGAAATTCAAAAAAATTTGCCGGCCATTTGTCCAATGCTGCCACCGTATGAGGAAACACCGTAGACGAAATCTCATGGAATTCGGAAAGCATTTAGGGGTGCCTCGAGTCACATGAATGAAACTGTCGCGTGGAAGAAATTTCAAGAATGAACGAGTTTCGACAACGCTTCAAAAACAAAAATGTTTCGAGAATGCAAGTGTATTATATAATTTAATAGAATTGTTTCCTTTATTTCATACTATAGATTATGCAAATCGATTAATTTATTTCATTAAATTAAAATTTTCATAAATAAATCGTTAAATAATATGATGTATCAATCTTTGGATGATCAGCTTTTGGTGCTTCAAGTTCATTTTGCATACGACTGCCTGACTGAAAACAACGCTTAGAAGTTCTCTCCCGATTCTTTTAAGATATTTAAGGTAATATTTTTTATTTTGATACATTGATTATATTATTATTGGAAATTGTTCTAGAAAAGTTTCATTAATTGTTGGCATAGTTTGATGTTTAAATTATATAAATTTGGAACTGAATTTGATTTCCTATGATAATATATATACGAGTATATAAATATATATATACAGGGCCGTCGAGAGGGGGGGTCAGGGGGGGCCAGTGCCCCGGGGCCCGGGTGTCTGGGGGCCCGCAGGAGAAAAAAAAAATCGTAAAAAAATAAATAAGGATCATAATAATCATTAAGAAATTGTGACGTTTTTTTCATTCAGAGCTCCTTACATGTAATTTCTTACATGTAATATCTGAGTATCCTAAAAGTCAACACTAAAATTCATCAATCTGACACATTTTTTCAAATGTAGCTTCCATTCTCACGCTTTGTGGTATGATCGAAAGTAGCCAAGGTCAATAAACTTGAGAAATATTTAACCAAATCTCTCACTTGTGTTTTGGTGTTGCACGAAGAGGTTTGAAACACTTGAACTATTGAATTACTTAATTCTTATAAAGTTAAATATTATATTATTAAAGTTATACATATATATATATATATATATATATATATATATATATATATATACTATATATATATATATATATATAATAGATTTATTGCATATAATAATGCCTTGACACTTGGTGTGGGGGCCCGTAATGTTTGCTAGCCCTGGGGCCCGTTAATGGCTCTCGACGGCCCTGTATATATATATATATATTATATATATATATATATATATATATATATTACAATATAAATGAGATCTTTAAAAATGGAATCATAATACGAAAAAAATTAATGCTTTGATTCTTATTTTAATTTAATATACGTTTCTTTTCTTTTCTTAGGCCCAATGGCGACTACCCGCACAGCGAGTCAAATTTGGCTCATTGGCCATCCCATACCCGAGATCAAGGGCGCACGGCTTCCTTCAATTGGAGACGTTTTACGCCTGTTTTTTCACTTTCACATAGAGCACAAGAAGACAGTGAACGACTCAGCGAAGGAGGTGGCATCATCAGTCATTGGTTACTGGGAGAAATCCCGGATACCTACCATCACAGAGAAGAGCATTGATCGAAAAGTGGTAGATCTTTTTCTTACTTGGAAGCTTCTCCAGAAAAATCGTGCTCGCGCTACGGAAACCCAGCGGAAAAAAGAAGATGAGTTCCGTGATAATTTGGAAAATCTTTTCGATGTCGCCCACCCTAAAGCGATGGAACTTTTGACCATCGAAGAAGATCGAGCCTTCCTTATTGCTCAGCGAGAAAAAGGGAGGAGGGGAGTAATGGGAGGAGTTGACAAGAAAATGGCTCATTCTGTCATGCGTCGGGAACAAACTGAAAGACGCCTAGCTCAGCACCAACCTCAAGCCAATATTACTTTTGAAAATATGAGCTGGAATCTTCTTCTACGTCTGAAGCACCAAGTTCTGCGCCATCATCTGAAGACTCACCGCCCGCGCCTCTCCTGAAAAACGCAAGTGTTATGCTCGTGGCACTATCCAAGTCATCACTCCCGAATTGGCAAGTACATTGGATCGCACAGGAATCAGTCATCGTTCAGCAAACCGGATTATCGACGCTACGGCTAGAAGCCTCGGCCATAACTCACAAAAACTCGCGCTCAACTATGAAACCATTAGAAAATCACGAGAAAGGCTCCGTTCGGCGACGGCAGAAAAGATTAAACAAAGGTTCACACCCAACGAAGTGCTCACTGTTCACTGGGACGGAAAAATTCTACCAGACGATGAAGGTGGTCGGTGTGACCGACTAGCCATTTTCGTAACCGGAGTTGATACCGAGAAGCTCTTGGGTGTACCTAAGTTGACATCAGGAACGGGTGAGGTCATCGCCTCGGTAGTACATGCTGCGCTCAAAGAATGGAATGTGTCAGAAAAGGTATCAGCTATGAGCTTCGACACTACAGCTTCAAATACTGGTTACTTGTCTGGGGCATGCGTAATTTTGGAGCAGAAACTCGGCCGCCGACTCTTATACCTTGCATGTCGCCATCACATCCTAGAACTTGTCGTTGAGAAGGCGTACATGGAATGCATGGGACCATCATCTGGTCCAGATATCCTCCTATTCTCCCGCTTCAAAGAGACGTGGAATACAATTTGCCAAGATAAGTACAAGACCCTGTCAGACCTTCCATCGAGTCTGAATGAGAATCGAGAAGAACTGATCGCTTGCTGGAATCTATATCTGACAAAACATCAGCCGAGGGATGATTACCGTGAATTCTTGGAGTTGTCGATTACAATCCTTGGAGGTAATTTACCTAACTTTAGGTTTCAGCGACCTGGAGCACTTCACCGAGCACGTTGGATGGCAAAAGTAATTTATTCATTAAAAATCCTGCTGCTTTCCCATCAGTTCAGACTTACAACTCGTGAAATGTCTGGCTTAAAACGATTTGTATTTTTTGCCCTGGAGTTATATGTCAGCGCGTGGTTCACGGCCAGCAGTCCTTCATCTGCTCCCGCGAACGATTTGAAGCTCCTTCAAGACCTAGCAAAGTACCACGATGAAAAGATCTCACCATCCTGCCTTAGTGTCCTCGGTCGTCACTTATGGTACCTCAGCGAGTACTTGATTGGTCTCGCACTCTTTGATAAAGGTATCAATGCAACGACGAAAAAGAATATCGCTCGATCAATCCTCGAAAAAGAAGCTGCTGAAGATCCTCCAAAGCGAGCCCCAATACCTGCTGTTTCTTCCATTTCAACAAAGCAGCTCTCGGACTTTGCCTCGAAAGGATCAAAGCTTCTCTTTGAACTTCTAAAAATTAATGATGGTTTCTTGTCCAAGGAACCAGAGACCTGGCCGGACGACGAAGATTTCAAGACTGGTTTGACTATAGTTGAAGGACTAAAAGTCGTCAATGACATGGCAGAGAGGGGAATTGCCTTGATCCAGGCCTTCAATACAAAGATTACGAAGAATGAAGAACAGCGCCAACATCTCTTGCAGGTTGTTGAGGATCATAGGAAGTCTCAGCCTGGTACATTGAAAAAGGGGTATGGCTTGAGGAAAAGCAAGAATTAATGGGTGGTCTACAATTGAATGAAAGACACCCTGGAATATATTTAGTAAATATATTATTTACTTATTACGATTGGAGTACGCCTGCACTTAAACCTTATGAACTAAAACTAACGTTTATTTACATTAATTAAAAAAAATATTAATTTATTTTTACTAGGTAATGAATAATTAATTTTTGTTATAAGGAGAATTATTTACCTCACTTGAGACACCCTTAAATATTATCTGAATGACCTAATATTTACAGTACATTGTTTTCTCATGTAGTAGCAGCATTGAACAAATGGCCAATACAAAACTCCAACTTTCGATTTTTATTGTCACCCTAATATATATATATATATATACATTTAACTGCAAACACGCAGTATAATTAACGTAAAGAACGACGCTTGTATAGGAGATATTCCGCGCAAGACGAGAGAGAGAGAACGAAACAAATGAAAAAATGAGGTAACCACCTGGGAATCGAACCCGGGATCTTCCGATTGCCGGTCAGATGCGATAACCATTACACCATGGGCCTCACTCTTCCAAATGCCGTAATTCTTCTACATACTCGCAGAAACCAATGCCCCAAGGGGGCACCTCCCGCATGCCGTAACATTATATACGTTTAACTGCAAACACGCAGTATAATTAACGTAAAGAACGACGCTTGTATAGGAGATATTCCGCGCAAGACGAGAGAGAGAGAACGAAACAAATGAAAAAATGAGGTAACCACCTGGGAATCGAACCCGGGATCTTCCGAGAGAGAGAGAGAGAGAGAGAGAGAGAGAGAGAGAGAGAGCTGCCTATCTGAATGATAACCATGCAAGAGTTTGCGTGCAGATGCGAGTATATTATACGTTCTGTTCCATGTGAATTTGACTGTCATGAAAAGTTTGTAAATTGTCTAAATGGAAAAACCGCATAACTTTGTGTAAATATAAAAAATCTATATAGTCAGATAGCTCAACAATATGAAGGGACATTCTGGACAAAAGCATCAACTTTTTTATGACAATTTATTAGGTCATATTTTCAGCTTTTTTATTGGAACCAAAAAATAGCTTCCGTTGCAATACTGACCCTAATTTTGATATGAAATTACACCTAAAAGGCATCGGATTTTCCAATCTTCCTATATAGTAGAATTAGGATATAAGATTGTTAATCCTGTGTATGTAAAATATAAAAACACTGTAATTCAGTATATTTAGAATACAAATTTGATATATCACCATATTAAACAGCTAAACAAAAAATAAAAACATCATAATGTATTTAGAATATAAAAACACTCCAATTCAAAACATACAGCGAGTTCAGTTATATGTCATATTTGCAGCTGCAAAGCTCTGTGCATTTCCAGTGAGCCTTCTTGCACGAACACCTTGCACCAGAGCCACTCACGCTTTTGCACCCACACTTCACCATTTCACTGCATGCTTTGGAGGCCATCGGTAGTGTGCTCCACGCAGGAAGCCAGGACTTGCTTTCTCTGTCAAATGTCCATCCCCACCCTTCTGGAGTAGGAGTCTGTTGCTGGGCCAGTTCACATGTCGTCCAGATTCCAGCTTGGTAAGCAGCGCGCCTCGAGTGTTGCAACAAAGCCTCCTGAGTTGGTGGAATGTTCTCCATCGTTTTGCTCTTTTTGCAGAACAACTTTCTCCGTGCCTCATTGACAGATTCCAGAGTGTTTGTCTTGTCATAGATGACAACTGTAGTTGGAAGTGTTGGAAGTGGGGTGTGCGGATTTTCTGCATGTAGTTGAATGCCTGGGTGACTTCAGGGTAGGAATTCCAGGCTTCCCATGTTGACGTCTTCCCCTTTCCATAGAATGCTGAGGTTGTCACACACCGTGAAACTGTGGAACAGTGGAAGGGCAAAGGATGGCAGATGGTATTAATATGTAGGTATATGAAGTTCTTGCCAGTGCCAGAGGCAACCCAGATGTCTGCAAGTGGATATTTGGCGACGATGGCGTGGAATTGCCGATGAGGATGATAACTACGTCAGTGTCCTTCTCTATCAGCTTGATAGCATGCTCCATCCAACATTTCTCTTTCTCTCGTGCTCCCTCCAGACGTCCCTCCACAGCTTTGACAGCACTGGATGTCTTGGGTACAGCCACACTTTTTGTCCTGAATGCAACAGCGGGCACAGTGGTGAAACTGTCAGGCAACAAATGGTTCTTCTTTGTTTCTGAAGAGGGCAGCCGTATCCTGTCCTGAGGGTGTCCCATATTGGACTTGGTAGGGAATTGAAAGAGGCTGATGCCTGTACCGTGGAATGAACCTTTGGCTGTGGTGCTTGATGGGTTGTGATCCAAGTTGTCCAAGGCACCAACGGCAAAGGGGCCTTTGCGTAGCTGGGCAGGACTCACAGAACCTTTGTCCTTGATGTTCTAACAGAGAGTAGTCAGTTGATTCTCAAGGAGAAGTACTCGATCATAGATTATACACAAGCCCAAAGTGTACAGCTGTGCTATCAACTTCTTGGACCTGGTTTGCGTGTGAACATTTAGTCCAAGGTAGAGGGGGCAAGGGTGGTTCATGCTCCAACGAATGTTGAAACCTGGCAGTTGCAGCAGCCGCTCCCTTCATGGCAGTTGGAGCCCTCTTCTTGCAGTTAAACAGGATCATTTGCGAGACAGTAGGCATGACTGGGAGTCTGCAGAATCCTGGTCCTTCAGGTCGGCTCCTCTCAGAAGCATGGCTACCAGGGATTTGAGAGTTGTGGGGACTGAGTCCTGCTGGCATCCAGATGGGAATGAAGCATCGAAGTTGAACCCTTTAGAATGGGAGATATCGTCACGCACAATTCTGGCAGCTTTCGCCAGAATCACTACATCCCCCTCATAGTCAGATTTCAAAGTGTCCTTGAGTAGTTCCTGCATGCCTTATTCGAAGACAAGTACTACATCCTTGCCATCACTTTGCTCTTGTGCTTGTGGAAAGTACTTCAGAACTTGTTCCTTGAAGCGAACCTTGTTGATCTCTCTACCAATACCAAGGTCGGCCAGGCGATTTTCATAGAGCTGACGCAGCGAGAACTTGAAAGAGTGTTCCATCCTCTACAGAGTTCTCAACGTGTGTGATGAGCTCAACAAAAGCTCTGGCTTCCAATCTCTTCTTTTCCACGTCAATCTGAGAGTAGACTTGGCTTCTCCTCAGAAAGGAACGATGGCTATTTCGCAGTCCAGTCAAGCAAGCAAGGTGATACTTTGCATCAATGCCAACGAGGTTACCACCTTCAATCCTGGTCAGTAAATCTGTTTCGTGCAGATCTGCGGCCATGGTTCTTATGTTGCTGTCTGCCTGAAGAGTTGCAAAGTCATGGAATTGCCCATCGCATTTGTTGCAGAATATGCACTTATTCTTCTCCACGGGCATGCGGTGTCGACGTCGTTTGGCTGCAGCATCACTCTCAGTACTGCCGGCTCTCTCCCTCTTCCTTGTTCTTTCCAGTTTCTCTGCACTGAACTTGATATGACATGTTTTGTGCCACTGTGCACGGTGCTGAATAAAGTGGGCCTTGTCCATGTCCTCACTAAACTTGAGTGGGACCAGGAATCTCCCTAACTGCGTGAATTCACTGACATTATCCAGAAAGGTTCTGTATGCCTCTGAGCTGTCCCCCTGTTGACGCACATTAAGGGGGCATCGGAGTGTTTCAGAGGTTGTCTGCTGACATATTACACATAGTCCAGTCCATTGTGTGCAACTGCAAGGGTTCTCAGGCACAGTCTACAATACAAAGAAGCATTTGTCAGAATTTGTCATCCTTACCGACCATAACAAATGTGGAAAAAAGTCTGTAACCCCCAAAATAAATATTTTTCCATTCTACTTGTTCGAATGCTGCTGCTGCCAAACAATATGTAGAGTATCATAACATTCTACAACAGTAATTGAGCTCTCAGAGCCAATATCTTTATTTCTAACCGAAAAACTAATTTTTTCCTGGTTTTCGTCCACCCATTTTTGAAAAATGGCTGAAACAGGCTCCAGCAAGCTCAGATTACTTGGTCCCAATAAAATTATCAAAATGTATACCACACAGATTGTCAGGAAAAAAAATTGTGCTTTTGTCCGGCATGTCCCCATATTGTTAAAATATGGTCCTAAGCTTCCTGACTAGTAAACATGCAACCCGCAAACGCGAGAAGCGTCGTTTTTTGCAGGGGGGTTTCCTCCCAGAAAATTTTGGAAATCAGATGCCTTCAAACGCTATTTATTCTATGGCATTTCGAATATTATTAGCACGTGAAAATGAACTGAATGATGGCAACATCGATGACAGTAATTATTGTTATAATGACAATAATTATCGTCTTTCTCTAAAATCTCTATCTTTTTCTCTTTCCAGAGTTATTAATAGATTGAAAATAAAGACAAGATTCATTTGATAGGTTAGTTTAATTTAATTCATTAACTAACAACATTAGTTTAATTAAAATTTTAAAATCATTCCTTGGTATCACCTCTCGAGTCTCCAAAACAAACCATTTGGATTTTTACATCTTTTTCAGAACGAAAACAAGATGGACATTAGGAAATTCTTTATGAAATAAAAATCGTCTCACCACGATACCACTAATCTCAATGAGAACGAAACTGTCAAAAAGACATCTAATTTGGTCATTTTTTCATTAAATTATTCAATTTTTTTAATACTATCTGAATGTCATATTGTGTTATATGGATAGTATGATATTTAATAGAAATACATATTAAAATATCATATCATGAATTTTGCGATTTTTCAAATTTTTTTCTGAAATTCCAGAGCAGAGCAAGTGCCCCCTCTTGTGGACGCCCATGTCTGAAAGTGATTTAATTTTCATAAGATTGCATGAAACCATACACTGCCACAACCCTGCAGGATCCTTCCTCTGTTTAGCAGAGGTTCATTTGCAGTCAAATTCAGTTAATTGGCTTCAGTCCTTCCTGCATTTAAAAAAAAAAAAAACTACCGCTCATTTCGGTGAAGGCCAAGAGGCCAACTTGCCGCTTATATTCTAACCTGTCCCAAACGGTATATATATATATATATATATATATATATATATATATATATATATATTATATATATATATATATAATATATATATATATATATACACAGGGTGGGCGGAAAGTAGCTCCCTATTTTGGATTGGTAAAAAAATACGTATATTATCCATTTATTTCAGAAGAATAATATGAAAAGGTAGGCATACATGGTAGGTTTTCTCTAAAATTCAATGTGGGCTCCAACTCTTTCCACCAGCTTCTGGAGCCGCCCAGGAATGGCGTCCACTGACTTTAGCAGGAACTCCGGCGGGATGGAGGACATGACTTCCCGAATTCGGTCCTCCAGTTCTTCCAATGTCCTCGGTTTGGTGCGGTAGACTTCTTCCTTTACCCACCCCCAAAGAAAGAAGTCGCACGGTGTCAAGTCGGGGTTCCTGGCTGGCCATTGATGTGGACCACGACGACCCATCCAACGCCCAGGGAAGTGGGCATCCAGCCACTCACGGACAACAAGAGCGAAGTGCGGAGGGGCGCCATCTTGCATAAATATCAGATCTTTGGGGGTGGGTAAAGGAAGAAGTCTACCGCACCAAACCGAGGACATTGGAAGAACTGGAGGACCGAATTCGGGAAGTCATGTCCTCCATCCCGCCGGAGTTCCTGCTAAAGTCAGTGGACGCCATTCCTAGGCGGCTCCAGAAGCTGGTGGAAAGAGTTGGAGCCCACATTGAACTTTAGAGAAAACCTACCATGTATGCCTACCTTTTCATATTATTTCTTCTGAAATAAATGGATAATATACATATTTTTTTACCAATCCAAAATAGGGAGCTACTTTCCGCCCACCCTGCACATGTGTGTATATATATATATATATATATATATATATATATATATATATATATATATATATATATATATATAGGGTGAGTCAAAAGTCTGGAAACATAGGAACTATGCTTTTCAATGCAAATATACATATATATTTGCATTGAAAAGCATAGTTCCAATGTTTCCAGACGACTCACTCTGTATATATGTTTTAGGATTAATATACAAGAAGTTCTCACCTTCAACGAACATCCACAAAAAATTGGTGAGTTTGAAGTAGCTCAAAGCGACGAAGAAAAAGCAACTCAGGAAAATCTCCAAATGGCTCTGTAAAGATAAATAAGATATAAGATACAAAATAAAGGATATAAAATAAAAATAGGATAAGCGCGCAAAAGACCTCACAAAGTCAGCGATTCGGATATTATGAATCGTTTATGACTGTTTTTATGATAACTATATACGATCTAAATGAGCAATTCACAGACATAAATATGAATTGCTGACACTTTATTGGAAATTCAAGTAAGGTCAAAGCTCGTATTTTATTTGTACTTTAAACAGAATACTGGAATATATACTGTATGGACATATATATATATATTTTTTTCTTTTTATTTCCTTTCTTTAATTTTCGGCCGATTCGTACCTAATGTAAGTGGTACATATCTTGGCGGGACAGTGGGTGGGTGGTGTTACTGAGTTAGGGATGATAGACTAGCGGGTTGAGTAAGGTTCAGTTGCTGGATAGTGGTGGGAGGGATATGGTCTTCGACACGAGGAAGCAGATGGGAATGATTAGGGAAAAGGAAAATCGCTTCCGCTGAAAAATGGGGGCCTTCGGCGAGTATGGATTGTAGACGCTCGGGTATGGGAATTTTGGACAAGAGAGGGAAACACCTGCGACGAAGAGCGGACAGGTTTGGGCATTCGACCAGGAGATGTACGACAGTGATATGGGTATGGCAGGTAGGACAAAGCGGGCCTGGCGATTTAGCCATAAGGTGATTATGAGTAATGCGTGTGTGTCCTAGGCGGAGACGGGCTAGAATCACTTCTTTATGGGAGGACCGGTAGAATGAGGAGGCCCAGTATCCTAATTGCAGTTTGTTCTTGTGGAGTGTGTTTTGTGTGGCCTGGTCCCATTCCCGTTGCCAGATGGAGTGGAAGTGGGAGCAGTAAGCAGGCCGTCTTTGCCGTGCGGTCCGCCTCCTCGTTACCCTGGATGCCGACATGCGCAGGGACCCAGCAGAAGGCGATTGTCTTGTGTCGGAAGGTTGTTAAAAAGTGGAAGGTTTGCTGGATGGTACAGACGAGCGGGTGAGGGGGGTTTAAATCTCTATAGGGAGAGAAGTGCGCTTTGGAAATCTGAATAAATGACGAAGGAGCCGGCAGAGTGGGTGCGCACAATGTCGAGGGCCTCCGTAACCGCGAAGAGTTCTGCCGAGAAAACGGAGGTCTCGCGAGGCAGGCTGACGCCTCGAGAAAGCGGCTGGGCCAGTATCACCAATGAGGCGGCCGTACCAGCCTCCGAGCGGGAACCATCTGTATAAATGGGGGCTGTGTCAGGGTTTTCAGTTGCGTGTTCTCGGAAGAGTGACCTGTATACTGCAGCGATCCTAGTAGTCTTTGGTAGGGCACACAGGTCCCTGGAAAACTTGATAGGGGTGAGGAGCTAGGAAGGGTAGATGCTGTATAAAATGGGGATAACTGAGGGGGCAGGCATGTTGGAAAGGTCAAGGAAAGAGCGGACCGCTTCAGTAAAGTGCCAGCTCCGTCCCTGGGGTGGGACTTCAGAAGTCGCCGCACATAGAAGCAAAGAGGGTAGTCTCTGTGTACGGATGTATGTCCTCATGAGGAGCAGACCCCGTCGGAGGGCGAGAGGGAGATAGCTGCAATCCACTTGGAGGCTGGTGAAGAGCGGAAGGCACCGGTGTCGAGGCGGAGGCCCTTATTAAGAACCGGGTCCAAGATACGGGTCTTCTTCTGCTGAAGAGCATACACTTGGTCTTGGGGGTGGAGAGGCGGAACCCCATCGACGTCGCCCACCTTTCCACCCTGTAGATGGCGAGCTGAATTTGCCGTTGAATGACGGACGGCTCCCGCCCTGCGAAGTAGATCGCAAGGTCATCCGCGAAGATGGAAGAACGGATGGTGGGTGGAAGGCATTTTGAGACTGTGTTCATAACTATGGAAAAGCATAGAACACTGAGGGATGCTTCCCTGTGGGACCCCGTCCTCCTGCACGAAGGTGTCTGAGAGGATTGAGCTCACCCGAACTTTAAAGGTTCGGGAGAAAAGGAAGCCCCTGATGAAGGTCGGCATGGCTCCGACGAGACCTAGATGTTGGAGCTGACTAAGGATTATTGTCCGACGGGTGGTGTCGTAGGCCTTCTGGATGTCAAAGAAAATTAATAGGACGAACTGTCCACTGTCGAAGGCATTCTGTATGTCTCGGCTGAGGGGCAGGAGGGGATCAGTAGTGGAGCGAAATTGTCTGAAATCGGACTGGGTAGCCGAGGATGAATTAGTTTTCAAGGAAGAACAATAGTCGCGTAGCGACCTTTTTTTCGAAGATTTTGCGGGCACAACACGTTAGGGCGATGGTCTGTAGTTTGTAGGATCGAGCGAATCTTTGCCGGGTTTGGGGATAGGGATTACGTGGGTCTCCCTCCACCAGGAGGGGAAGGCGCCCTCTATCCATATGCGATTGTATAGGTCTAGTAGGAAAATTTGTAAGGTAGGGTAGATGCGCTGGATCATGCTGTAAGGGATACCGTTCGGGCCGGGACAACGGGATCGTCGAGAGGCCAGTGCCGCCTTAGTTCACGCATGGTGAACAACCGGTTGTAGGTGCTGTCTAGGAAAGATAAAGAGGAGCTATTTTTAGGGGCGGGTACGAGGGAACTGTCTGTGAAAGAAGAAACGGCGGCGAAGGTAGAAGCTAGGTGGTTTGCCACCAATTTGGGCTCGTATAGGAGTCCATCTTAGTCCGGAGGACCGGGGGTCGGGATGGGACATGTCGCCTCTTGACATCCCGTACCTTCTTCCAGATAGTAGCCGAAGATGTGGTGGTGGTGACGCCGGATACAAAGGCACACCAAGAAGCTCGGCGCGCTGTCTTCATTGTACGGCGGGCGATGACCCTGGCCCGCTGCATCTCGGTGCGATGGATGGGGAGTCGCGTACGGTAGAAGCGTTGAGTAGCCTTCTTCTTGGCGCGTACGGTCTCCGTGTACTCTGGGATCCACCAAGGTACCCGTCGGGTGCGGGGGGTAGGTGGAGGATCGTGGAATGTTGGTGCACGCAGCCGCTACAACGATTGACTCGAAGTATGCGATGCACTCATCAGAGGATGGGAGGTGGGCAGTCGTAAGGGTTGTATACAGGGCGTCCCAAAAAAACTATATACTCTTTATAACATCATATATTTTATAATTTAAAAAAAAAACCAATATATTGTTATAGCAATTGCCAATGAAAGGTAAATTAGTAATCTAAGTGATCAAAATGTTATAGCGAGTTGTTTGCATATAAAATTTAATTAACTACGCCAAGTGCTCAAAATGTTCTCCGGCGGCATGAATGCACTTTTGAATGCGTCAACTAACTGATTCGCAGACATGGACTAATGTGGATGCTGTGATGGTCCCGCACTTTTCCCTAATTGCATCCTTAAGGTGTTCGAGTGTTGCAGGTCTTGTACCATAAACTGCATCCTTCAGGTAGCCCCACAAGTAAAAATCAAGTGGAGTCAAGTCTGGTGAACGTGGAGGATACAAAACGCTTCCTCTTCGTCCTATCCAACGGTTAGGCAACGTTTCATCGAGGTACCTTCTGACATCACAATGATAATGAGGGGGGAGCTCCATCTTGTTGAAAGTAAAAGTCGTCGTTTCCAAACAACTTCCGAACTGCAGGTATAATTTCTGTCCGCAGCATGTCGAGATATGCGGCACCGGTAACTGTCCCATTAAAGAAAAATGGTCCAACCAAACCCCTGGATGATAAACCACACCATGCTGTTAATCCTGGTAAATTAACATGTTTATCCACATAAACGTGTGGATTATCAAGTGACCAGTACCTGCAGTTGTGTCGATTTACTGTGCCATTCAGCTTGAAGGTAGCTTCATCAGACCACACGATTTTGTCGGCAAACTGTACATCTTCGGCTTCCATTGACTGAAACCATTCACAAAATTCGAGTCTGCGATCAGGGTCATCTTCAGTCATGGCGTGTAACAGACTTGGAATGTAGCTTTTCCATTTTGCCGACTTTAAAATCCGGTGAACACCTGATTTGCTGATTCCGGTCTCACGGGCGCATTGCCTAACTGATTTCTGTGGTGATCGATTAAATTTTTGCAACACTAAAACAGAGTTTTCATCACTCGCACTTGATTTGCGTCGTCCAGATCTTCGCTTGTGCATATCTTGAGCAGATCCCTCTGCCTCAAACTTATCACGGATGCTTGTAATGGCGAGACGTGTCGGTGGCTTTGTACCAAATTCCCGGATCCATTGCCGCTGGACTTCGGACACATTCTCAAGTTTCCAATACCATTTCAGAACACTTTTTCGTTGCTCCAGTGTCAAACGTTTACGCAACATGGGTTCTTTTGCTGAACTGAATAAAGTTGAATGCTGTAGAGTTTGTATCGTGGAATGAGTGCGTAGGCTAAGTCCAAAGCAAGCTAGTGAGTGACTAGACTACGTTCGGTCCATAGGCTTCGCCATTACAAGGCCTTTGATAAAACAAGGCCAGGCTTAGTCGACGCATTCAAAAGTGCATTCATGCCGCCGGAGAACATTTTGAGCACTTGGCGTAGTTAATTAAATTTTATATGCAAACAACACGCTATAACATTTTGATCACTTAGATTACTAATTTACCTTTCATTGGCAATTGCTATAACAATATATTGTTTGTTTTTTTCTTAAATTGTAAAATATATGATGCTATAAAGAGTATATAGTTTTTTTTGGGACACCCTATATGTATCGTCGTGGAAGCGGGACCAATTAGCTTTGGCAGTAATCCATTTTTCCGGTACCCAAACGGTCTGGTCGGGCCAATTGAGCGTGAGTTAAACAGGGAAATGATCACTTCCATAGTCCTCTTGGAGGACGTGCCATGTGAAATCTAGGAGGGCATCGGTTGAAACGAAGGATAGGTCTATACAGGATGGAGTGCAGCTGGTGGCATGGTAGAATGTAGGAGAGCCATCATTGAGGCACTCGAAGGAGAGCTCGGTCATGATAGTAATCAGGGTCGGGGCCATATAGGTGGAGTGTGTGTCCCTCCACAAGGGGTGGCGACTATTGAAATCGCCCAGTAATAGAAAGGGCCTGGGGAGTTGTTGTACCACCTCCACCAGGTCATTGCGGGAGACTTGAGTGTGTGGAGGGAGGTATATTGAACAGACGGTGTACTGTCTACCCAGGGAAAGCCGGGTAGAAATCACCTGTAAAGGGGATCTGATAGAGAGATTGTGGAAGGGGACTGCGTGGTGTATGAAAATGGCAGCCTCCCCTTCGAGTGCAGGTAGGAGACGGGGTGGTGATGTAGGAATATCCAGTAGGGAAGGGCATGGGCCTGGTCCCCAGGATTAGCTCCTGGAGACAGACACAAACCGGACGGGAAGTGGCAATCAAGGAATTAAGACCTTCGTAGTTCGCGAAATATTTCTCTGCAGTTCCATTGTACTACTGTAGTTTTCGGGGGAGCCATTATTTGATGATGTGGGATGGGTAAAGGTGTAGGTGGTAGGGGGTTGGAGTGTGAAGGGAGATCTTGGGTTCGCGAAGGCGAAGGATGGGTCAGGAGCGTGGCTGGCTATCTGCTGTTC
>JAJOZX010001606.1:695000-785000 GCA_023014485.1 Bathynomus jamesi
GTTCCTGGTCTTCGTGTTCATATTAAAATTGAAATTCTCATCCATCCATTCAGTTGTTGAATATATTACTATCACAATATATTACTATGTCATATTACTATCACAATTACTAAATAATGATCACTCACCTCTGGAATGTATGCCACCCAGCCCACTAAATTTATTTTCTTTTGTTCCTGCTACCTCTACTGAGGTCCAGAATATTATTGGTAAATTAAAAAATACAAAAAATAACATTCATAATATTCCTGTACCTATAATGAAACTTGTTAAACATAAGATATCTGTAACTTTGGCTAAAATTATCAATCAAAGTATTTCCAATGGAATATTCCCATCAATGCTAAAACTGGTTGTATAACACCCCTTTTTAAAGGGGGTGATCCTACACTAGCAACAAATTACAGGCCGGTGTGTTCATTATCTGTGTTCAGCAAAGTTTTTGAGAAAATTGTAAAAAGTAGAATGCAGCGATATTTAGAATCCTACAATTTATTATCTCCAAATCAATATGGCTTCCGTAATAATAAAACAACGGAAATGGCTATTTTAAATCTTATGGAAAATGTAAATATAGCTAAGGAGAACAAAGAAATAATGATATAAATATTTATGGATTTGAGTAAGGTGTTTGATGTAATAGACCATAATATTCTACTTAATACATTATATTGTTACGGCTTTAGAGGAGCAATCAGTGATTGGTTTAAAAGTTATTTGTCCAATAGATATCACTTTGTATCATTACAAAAAGTTTGCTCAACTAAAGCGCTTGTCAAACATGGTGTGCCACAGGGCTCAGTTCTGGGTCAACTGCTATTTTTATTATATATATATGATCTTCCACGTTCATCTGATATACTGTTTGCAGATGATACAACTGTGTGTTTTTCTTGCAAAGATGTTAATTCAGCTAAGAATATACTGGGTGTCCCATAAATCCGGCATCATAGGAGAAATTCGTATTTTTCTATTTCTACAAACCATAATTCATATTTTTCTTATGCTCGGGATGCCAATTTCCCGTCCACCATTCGCTTCAGTGACGAGGCTGTCTTTTATGGAAATGGTGAGGTAAATCGACAGAACACCCGCTACTGGTCTCAAAACAACCCTCACTGGTATACCTCTTCAAAGGAACAAGGTGCATCTCGGGTGATGGTATGGTGTGGCATTTGGAAGGATCGCATCATAGGCCCCCTCTTTTTCGATGAACATGTCACTGGAGGCACCTACCTACGTATGCTCAAGGAAGAAGCATTTCCCAGTGTCTTGAACGAAGAAGGAAATTTCCCAACATGGTTCCAGCAAGACGGCGCTCCTGCACATTACAGCACCCAAGTAAGGGAATACCTGTACCAACAATTCCCTGGTCATTGGATAGGACGTCGAGGGCCTGTGGAATGGCCAGCTAGAAGCCTGGATCTCACGCCACTAGATTTTTATCTCTGGGGCCACTTGAAAGCGCTGGTATACGCAGAGAAAATTAGGAGTGTTAAACATTTGCGGCAGCGCATTATTGGGTATCACGTCTGAATTTGTGTATTGAAAATAATGGTGGACATATTGAGCACGTTCTGTAAATAAAAGCTTTTGTTTTGCCTTTTTTAATTATTTTTTCTATGATGCCGGACTTGTGGGACACCCTGTATTTAATTCAGAATTCATCAGTGTAATGAAATGGTTGACCACCAATAAACTCTTCCTAAATACCAGTAAAACAAATTTCATGATTTTTACTAATAAAAGAAATGCATATCTTGATGAACTTAATGTTAATGAAATCGCTATAAAGGAGTGTACTGTAACAAAATTTCTTGGTGTAATGCTAGATAAGAATTGGCAATGGAGTGATCATGTAAATTATATCGCGAAAAAGATTTCAAGGAGCGTTGCTATAATGTTTAAACTTAGAAATGTAGTCCCTAAACAAGTTTTTGTTGACTCTTTATCATATGCTTGTTCTTCCTTATATAACGTACTGCATCCTTGTTTGGGGAAACTCCGCTAACAACCCATTAAACGGTATCTTTGTCATCCAAAAAAGAGCAATAAGATTATTATCTGCTGCTGATTTCCTTGATCACTCTAGTGCATTATTTAAAGAACTAAACCTACTAAAGCTCAATGATGTAAACAAACAGGCACATTTTATTTTTATTTACAAGTGTAAGAACAAAATCATGAATTTACAATGCTTAAATAGATATTTTGTAACTCGTCATGAAATCCACTTGTATCAGACCAGAAATAGATAAAAGAAATGTTATATCTCAATTTAGATTGTCTTCATCTCAAAACTACCCATTTTCATTGGGTTGAAACTATGGAATGACTTAAATGCTGATACAAAAACTACTGTGAATGTAAATTTGTCTAAAACCAAGTTGAAATCCCGATTAATAATGGCATACTAACAAAACTCTTGGAATAATGTCCATTACTATTGTTTATTAATTTCTCGTGTGTAATCTACTGTAGTATTAAAAACACATTTCTTGGTTGTTTAGTTCTAATCTCTCGTGTATAATACTGATTTCTTTGTATGGTATTGGTATAATGCCTTCAATGGTGACCTTGCATTTGTCATATCAGTAATGATAATTTATGATTAATACATACTTTAATTATTAATAACAATTATTTACTTATTTATTTATTTATTTATTTATTATAAATTAATAATAACTAGCTGTTTATTTTTAATAAGAGCCTAGTAAAGTCTAAAGCTTAAGGGACAAATTAAATAAAAAATATAGTCCAGCTTCACAATTATTGTAATTGTCATTGCAAATTGTTTTCTTTATGCAGAAAGGACGGGCCAAGGGCAAATGCCCGCAAAAGCGCCCCTCCCATAGAAGAAGAGAGCCAAAATCAAGGTCCGGGGTTTTCGAGATGCCTAGACACTCTGCGTTTGAAAGATCGGAAGTCAGAGACAGAAGGAAAGATGGATTGAGGAAGATTGTTCTAGAGCTCACCGGTTGAGTAGATGAAAGACTGAAAATACCGATTAACCCTTGCATTAGATAGTTGGACAGAAGAGGAATGAGAATGTGTAAAAAGTCTGAAAGTCTGGTACTGCATGCTCACCTTAAAGAAGGAGACATGCAGTTAGAGAGTTCAGAAGAGCAATGACCGTTATGATAGCGATAGTAAAGAAAGAGCGAGGCAACATTGCGGCGAAGAGAGAGATTGAAGACAATCAGTAAAAGGCGGGGAATTGATGAGACGAAAAGCCTTTGATTCCACTCGGTCAAGTACGGCTGTGGGGGTTGAACCACCCAACACATGAGAAGCATACTCCATACAGGGGCGAACAAGACAGCAACTGAGTGAAGGTGAAGAAACCGCGGAGGCGGTACAGCACACCTAACCTCTTGGAAACTGTTTTAGAAAGAGAGTATATGTGATCTTTCCAGGAAAGATCACGAGAAAAGGAAATGCCAAGAATGTTAAGAAGAGGAAGGATTGAGTTGTGTTGTTGAAGGTAAGGGGATAGTCGTGTGGAAGATTGTGACGAGTAGACAGATGGAGGAACTGAGTTTTTGAGGCATTGAAAGCCACAAGGTTTTCTCTGCCCCAATCAGATATAGCAGAAAGATTAGAGGTCAGGTGTCCCATGAAGCGAATTCATGAATCATGAAGTGACTGCTGTGAGGGACGTTTTGGAAAGCGGGTGAAAAAGTGAAGAGTGGAATCATCGGCATAGGAGTGAATAGGACAGGAAGTGCGAATTAAAAGATCATTAATAAATAAAAGGAAAAGAGTGGGTGACAGGACAGAACCCTGAGGAACACCACTTTTAATAGCTTTAGGAGAAGAACAGTGGCCATCTACAACTGCAGCTATAGATCGGCCAGAAAGGAAATTACAGATGAAGGCACAGATAGAAGGATAGAAACCGAAGGAGGGTAGTTTTGGAAATTAAAGATTTGTGCCAGACTCTATCAAAAGCTTTCGATATGTCTAGCGCAATAGCAAAAGTTTCAGCGAAATCCCGAAGGAGGATTTACAGATCTACAGAAGCTAAGGCTAACAAAGACCCTAAGTGCCACTCTAAGTTTAGCCCGAGAGAAAGAAGAGAGTAGGGGGTTAAAAGAAGAAAATAAGGGGTTAAGTAAGTTGCAAAACTTATCATTCGTGAGTTAACATTCATTCAGAAAGAGAGAGAAAGACTCACCGTCATCACCCGCCGGCCACTGCCGACAAGTCGGAAAAATAGTCGAAGATAATAGGAAAGGGATGAAAGATGAAAAGAAGTAAAATAAAAAAGTTTACAAACCATGGAAACACAATCTTAACTCAAACACTGTCATACCTTGCAAAGTACAGACATGCAAGTAAAGAAAGGATAAGAAAAGAACAAAAATAAAGTATGAAGAGTATAACAAAAAGTGCGTTAGTTTACGCTACGAGCTACATCTAAGTTCGTTTAGTCTAATTTTTTTTTTAATATAATTTTATTACTGGCATATTACACGCTGGCATGTCACAAGCTGGCATTACAGTAATCGTTAACAGACTCAAACCTCGACCATTACCCCCAGAGCTCCTGTTGCTAATTGTTTTATTTTTTTAAACGACGTTAATATTTTTAAAATGCCGATCTAAACGGTTTTTAAACATATTAACGCTGGTAGAGTTCACGACGGACGTGGAAAGATTATTCCATTTATCAATTACTTTAAACGTAATAAGTTTTTAGCGATGTTAGTAATGAATCGTCTGCCACGTAATTTAAATCCGTTATTACGAGTATTGCTATTAAGAAAATGAACAATTTGTCAAAATTTACGTTATCGATTTTATTAACGATTTTGAAAACTTCAATAAGCTCCCCCCCTTAATCTCCTAGTTTCGAGTGAATGCAAGTCTAACTCTTTAATCTTATCTTCGTAAGACTTGTTGCGTAGTGACGGAATTAGTTTCGTGGCGCGTCGCTGAACCCTTATCAACCTATCAATATCCTCACGCAAATACGGGCACCAAAACTGAACGGCATATTCTAAATGAGGCCTGACTATGGACTTGTAAAGGGGCAATATAATATTCTGCGATTTAAATTCGAAATTACGCGCTATGAAGCCTAACATCCTATTAGCTTTTGCGCAAGATTCCAGGCACTGGATACGAGTACGCCTAAATCTACTTCCTCGTCAAAGCTCGCTAACTGTCTATCATCCATCGTGTACGTGTAATTGTTGTTAAGAGAACCTATATGCAAAACTTCATATTTGTCTACGTTAAATTGCATCTGCCACTTATCTCTCCACTCCATAATCCTATTTACATCGTCTTGGAGCCTATTTCTATCGTCCACGTTAAGAACTTTACCCCCTATTTTAGTATCGTCCGCGAATTTTGACACGTAACTGGTCAAGCCTACATCTATGTCGTTAATGTAGATTACGAATAGCAATGGGCCTAACACTGAACCCTGAGGGACACCGCTACCTACATCCAACCACCCCGATTCACTACTATTAACAACGACCCTCTGTTTCCTGGCACGAAGCCATTCCTCTAACCCAGGGGTTCCCAAATTGGTGTTCCGCGGAACACTTGTATACCGTGAGAAGTGTTCAGCAGAACACAATTTGGGAACCCCTGCAGAGTCTAACCAGTTAGCTACCTGACCGCGCATACCGCGTGCTTTAGCCTTGGCAATTAATCTTCTATGCGGAACTGTATCGAACGCTTTTTTCAAAGTCTAAATAAATAACGTCAGCCGCTATATGCCTATCGTACTCGAGAACAACTTCGTTATAAAATTCTAACAAATTAGTTAAACAAGATCTATGGCGTCGAAACCCATGCTGACTACTATTAATCAAATCGCGACTGTCTAAGTGATCGACGATACGATCCCTAACTATGGATTCCAAAAGTTTACCGACAATTGACGTTAAGCTAATAGGCCTATAATTGCTAGCTACAGTGCGGTCGACTTTTTTAAAAGTGGGCGTAACGTTAGCTAATTTGAAGTCTTCAGGAATAATCCCCGCTTCCAGTGACTTATTAAAAATTTTTGTTAAGGGGCCTACGATAACGTCTTTCAAATCTTTCAAATGTCTAAGATAAAGCGCGTCAGGGCCTGGAGCCTTGCTAACTTTTAGCTTATCGATATAATGAGCAATCTCACCCTCGTAAACAGTTATTTCATTCAAAATAGTCTCGCCACTAAATGGAACGATATCGTCCACGTCGGAGACATTATTTACGTCTTCTACGGTAAAAACCGTCTCAAAAAAGTTGTTAAAAATACCCGCCATTGCCTGAGCGTCGGAAGCCAAAGCGCCGTTAGCGTCCACTAGAGGGCCTATGTTATCTTTTATCGGCTTACGATTATTGACGTAGTCAAAAAACTTTTTCGGATTATGTTTACTATCCGCAGCTATAAGTATCTCAAAATTACCCTTAGTATTCCTAACAAGTCTTTTAACCTGACGTCTGAGCTCGATATATCTATTAAAGTCAACTACCGTGCCATTGCGCTTATTTAGTCTATACGCTCTGTTACGCTCGTTTATGAACTCGCCTATTTCCCTAGTCCACCATTTGGGCCTACTATGATTACTAGCGCGCTTGGGCGTACGCGGAATAAACTCCCTTTCGATATTCAATAAACTTTGAACGCCTCCAAATTGAAATTTGCGTCATTACCTATAAGTAAATTATCCCAGTCCACTACTCTCATCCTACCCACAAAACTATCAAAATTAGCACTATGAAAATCATGGACTTCTAATATGTTACTATCATTACTTTTTTCTATCAATAGCTTAAACCTAATAATTTGGTGATCACTACATCCCAAACTCTCGCCTACTTCCAAACCTTCGACTATATTTTCGTCGTTCGTCATCACCATGTCCAAAATATTGTCACCGCGTGTTGGTTCGGTAACCATCTGTCGTAAAAAATTATCTTCCATGAACTTAATCAGTCTCAAGCTCTCATCATTAGCAGTAAAAGTCTCGTAATTAACGTTAGGGCAGTTAAACTCTCCGACAACTATACTATCCCGATTATTAATAAAGTTACTAACAAGTGTGTAAAATCTCGTATCGGTATAGAGGGGTTGAACGGGAGGTCTATAAACAACAACGAAATTAAAGCTGATACTACGTGCCCTAACTTCAACGCATATCGCAGTAATTTCTGCCGGAAAATCTGTCTCAACCTCGATAGCCCTAAGGGAATTACGAATGTACAACAAAACGCCGCCACTAATCCTATATAACCTATCATTAGTAAAAAGTTTTAAAACCCGCTATATCAAGTTCCCCAACAAGCCCCGAGTTACGGTATTTAACCATGTTTTGGTTATAGCAACTATATCGTAGTTCCCGGAATAAATTATCGCCTTAAATTCGTTAAATTTATTTCTAATACTACCCGCGTTGCAATAAAAGACGCTTAAATTATTTTTTACCACGGATCGGCGTTTTAAACTATTTTTCAGGTCGCTGACGTTTCCGGGACCCACAACGTTTAAAGAGGGCTTCAACCTATGATCACTAAATTCTGACCACAGCTTTACGAAGGGTACATTTTCCTGAGCTCAAATCCTTCCAGTTTAATGTTCAAAAATATTGTTTTTGACATAATTCTAAACTTTAAACCATGACTAGAGGTAATACCTAGAATTAAAGACCTATCCAACCTTGCCTTCAGAGACCTGATTAACCCCTTGTATCTCTTCAAAAGGTCAGGCACTCTCATATCGGGCCTATAGGAGTCGTTGCCCTCTACCATCGTCACTAACATCGAGTGACGGGAGGCAACATCAATCCTATCTACTTCGTATCTAATTCTGTCAACCCTGGCCCGTAGTAGACCGGGTCCGGACAAAAGCCCCCTAGGACAAAATTCCTCTAGGGCAAAAGCCCCCTAGAACAAAAGCCCCCTGGACAAATTGCTGGGTAGGGAAAGTCAGGTGTCACATCTAATCTGAAGCATCAGTTCCACTTCAGCCACCGTGGTGTTAAGGTTATGGGCTGTTAGTTTGAATCTACACGTCTGTCAGTTAACCATATATATATATATATATATATATATATATATATATATATATATATACAGGGTGGGCGGAAAGTAGCTCCCTATTTTGGATTGGTAAAAAAATACGTATATTATCCATTTATTTCAGAAGAAATAATATGAAAAGGTAGGCATACATAGTAGGTTTTCTCTAAAATTCAATGTGGGCTCCAACTCTTTCCACCAGCTTCTGGAGCCGCCCAGGAATGGCGTCCACTGACTTTAGCAGGAACTCCGGCGGGATGGAGGACATGACTTCCCGAATTCGGTCCTCCTGTTCTTCCAATGTCCTCAGTTTGGTGCGGTAGACTTCTTCCTTTACCCATCCCCAAAGAAAGAAGTCGCACGGTGTCAAGTCGGGGCTCCTGGCTGGCGATTGATGTGGACCACGACGACCCATCCAACACCCAGGGAAGTGGGCATCCAGCCCTTCTGCATCCAGCCCTTCTGCGCAACACCATGAATGCTGAGCGGTACCTTGCTATGTTGCGAAACGAGGTCTGGCCGGTTGTCAGCACATGGGAGAACATCGACGATCTGATATTTATGCAAGATGGCGCCCCTCCGCACTTCGCTCTTGTTGTCCGTGAGTGGCTGGATGCCCACTTCCCTGGGCGTTGGATGGGTCGTCGTGGTCCACATCAATGGCCAGCCAGGAGCCCCGACTTGACACCGTGCGACTTCTTTCTTTGGGGGTGGGTAAAGGAAGAAGTCTAACGCACCAAACCGAGGACATTGGAAGAACTGGAGGACCGAATTCGGGAAGTCATGTCCTCCATCCCGCCGGAGTTCCTGCTAAAGTCAGTGGACGCCATTCCTGGGCGGCTCCAGAAGCTGGTGGAAAGAGTTGGAGCCCACATTGAATTTTAGAGAAAACCTACCATGTATGCCTACCTTTTCATATTATTTCTTCTGAAATAAATGGATAATATACGTATTTTTTTACCAATCCAAAATAGGGAGCTACTTTCCGCCCACCCTGTATATATATATATATATATATTGCATATTCATAACTAACTATGGGTCATTTCCGTTTGGGGGCTAGCAGCGAATTTTAATGAAAATTGGTATACAAATGTGGTTTTGGTCATTGATTTCAAAAATAACTTTCTTTTTTTGGAGAAACGAAAAACAAACATGTTAGAGCACTTTAAATAATTAATATGTGTTTTAACTAACTTAAACTAGTTACAGAGGATTGTATTAAATTTAGCCAGTCACAAATTGCTACTGTTTATGAAAAAGTGCTCTAAGTGTGGGAAAGTGTGTTCCTTTGATAAAAATACCCAGTGCTTTCGTTGCCAAAAGCGTCGGTCAAACAGTAAAAAGTGCAACTTTACGAAGAATACGTGTTTTGAAGGATCCCGGCAGATCTGTAAAAGTAGCAGAAAAAATAAAAAATTAATGCACACTTAGGTCAATTGAATGCCCGGTTAGGTCAACTGTACGCCCTTGACGATTGGTTAGGTTAAGTTATGATATTTTCGTTAAAAACACATTAATTATTTAAAGTGCTCTAACATGTTTGTTTTTCATTTCTCCAAAAAAGAAAGCTATTTTTTAAATCAGTGACCAAAACTACATTAGTCTACCGATTTTAATTAAAATTCGCTGCTAGCCCCCAAACGGAAAAGATTCTAAAGCAGGACTGTTCGGAGGCCAATGTCCTAGAGGGCTTTTGTCCAAGGGGGCTTTTGTCATACGGGGCTTTTGTCCCAGAGGGTTTTTGTCCTACATTCCTGGTAGACAGACCCTCCGACTCTTGGTTGGATTCTTTTCAACGAACTCCTCATCCATATGACGCATCAAGGAGTCTCTAATTAAAATCGTTTCGCCCTCGTTCACATCCCTATCCAATTGGGCAAAAGGGTTCGAAACCTCGATAGGGGTGGATTCCTATCACCTAACGTACGTGGCCTAGCTCCACCCTTAACTATTCTAAATCCCTCCCTGTCTACTAATCTCGGACCAACCTTAACCCCTTCCTCAACTCTCTCTAACCTTCCCGATAAGCTACCTATAATAGAAACTAGGTTCCTAACCTCACCTTTCAACTTACTAACGTCTTCAACGTTAGTACAGGTTCGGCCTTCGTCAACTATAAGCCTACCCCTGCCCTCATCAAGCACTGCAAGTCTTTCCATCACCTCGCGTACACTACGTTTTAAATCAACTACCTCTTCGCTTAACTCACAAAAGAAACACACTGATCTTTCTGTAATCGCCATAGGACCGCCATTGTAATCTTTAAAATCAGTATACCACCGATTAACCCTACACCTACCACACGATGCTTTCTGCGACGGCATCGCACAAGTTAAGGTAGTTAACGTTTATAACCGTCACAAGTTTAAATTAAATTAAGCCGGCACGTTATGAAAACTTCTAAATCGCTAATAATCACTAATATTCAGTTACTTAACTATAACAATGTGAATATAAACGCAAGTATATAAAATTCAGAACTTTCCAACAGTAAATTTATCGGCAATATCCAAAAGTAGAAACAATATCAGAGAGCCCAGGGAATGCGTCCGCTCAGTAAGGAGTGTGGCTGACCAAGAGTCAGAGAGATATGCAAGAAGATTGCCTATCCTATTAATGATAGGTTCAAAAACTTTGGAAAGGCAAGAAATCAAAGCAATTGGACGATAGTTCGAGGGTTGAGAGCGGCTACCCTTCTTTGGGACAGGCTGAATGAAAGCGAACTTCCAGCAGCAAGGAAAAGTACCAGATGAGAGACAAATACGAAGGAGCTTGCCTCGGCAGGGTATCAGTACAGAAGCACAGTTCTTAAGAACAACAGGAGGAACACCCTCAGGACCATACGCCTTCCTAGAGTTGAGCCCAGATAGGGCAGAAAAAAACATCTTTAGAAGGAATTCTAATTTTAGAGATGGAATTGTAAGCGAAAGTTTGAGCGAAGAGTTCAGCTTTGTCAGGAGAAGAGACGGCAACTGTGCCGTCGGAGTGGAAAAGAGGAGGGAAAGAAGAGGAAGTAAAGTTGTTGAAGAGGTTCTTAGCTAGATGCCAGAAAGAGCAAGAAGAATTAGAATTCGATAGATTTTCACATTTTTGTCAGATGAAGGAATTCTTGGCGAGTCGAACAACAGATTTTGCACGATTCCGGGCAGAAATATAAGCTGAGTGAGAGTCAGGAGTTGGATGGCGACGACGGTACCTTCTGAAAGCCTCCTCTCTCTTGCGGATAACATTAGAACAAGTAAAGTTAAACCACGGTTTTTTTGCATTAGTAGTAGGAATGGAATATGGAATGAACGCCTCCATGCCCGAAAGAATCACCTCTGTGATGCGCTCTGCACACACAGAAGGGCCCCGGCCAAGGAAGCAGTAATCATTCCATAGGAAATCACAGAAGTACTGCCTAAGGGCCTCCCAATCAGTGGCGCCGAAGTAAAACCAATGTATTTATTTTATTATTAGTAAAGGTTATTCAATTGAATTAAATTCAATACAGGGTGTTACAAAAGTCCGTTCACATTGGGAAATAAGATATAACAGAATTGATCGTGATATAACAATTATCAACAGCTCAATTATTATCAATGGCTACGTGGAATGCAATCTGAGCTTGTACTGGATTAATTGATAAGTTGATTGTATTGTTTGTAATGTATAGTTAAAACTATTTTCTCGTTCAATTCTGTTATATCTTATTTCTCTATGAGAACGGACTTTTGTTACACCCTGTATATATATATTATTAATTTTTTTTCTTATTAGTCCCACTTATATGGGGTTGCTGTTGCGGATACTTCTCCTCCACTCCGCCCTATCCTGCGCCATCTCCTCCGTCAGGTTCTTCTCGCTCATGTCCATCCTGATGCCATCTCCCCACCTCATCCTCGGTCTTCCTCTCTTCCTCCTCCCGGGCACTTCCATAGATAACACCCTCCTCCCAACGTAGTTCTCTTCTCTTCTCATTACATGCCAATACCATGCCATTCTTCTCTCTTGAGCCTTCTTTGAAATTCCCGTAACTTTCACCATCCCCCTGACTCTGTCGTTCCTTATCCTGTCTCTTCTAGCTACATCCTTCGATATTGTCCGCATGTCATCCTCTGATTTTGGCAATAAATTTTATGGCCGGATGCCCTTCCTGACGCCAACCCTCCTTATATATACTGTATCTAAAACGATAATTTTGTTCCTTTTAGGAATTGTCTTGCACAAAATTTATGTATATATATATATATATATGTATATATATATATATATATAATATATATATATATTATATAATTATATATATATATATATACTAGGGGCACTCAATATATTTTGTTGCCCCAGCATTTTTCTTAGCTAAATAATAGGCCATGGGGCTGCAATGTCTTTTGGGCTGTAAGTTTGAACTTTTTGCCCTTCACATAACCGGATTTTCCAGTTTGAACCTCCCCCTCATTGTATAAAACCGCTTTTAAACGCCTTTGTATAAAACCGATGGTTAACTCGGTTTCGAAAATGGCGTCTGACAGTGATGTGCGTCGTAAAAAGAGAGTTGTTATCGAGTTCTTAACCGCAGAGAAGGAAACAGTTGGAAATATTCACAAACGTCTACAAAACGTTTACGGAGATGCTGATGTTGATCGAAGCAGAGTTGGACGTTGGTCTAAACGTGTGAGATCATCGGAGAGAAGGAGAGCCAGCCTCGATGATGAGCCACGCAGCGGTCGCCCGGCATCGGCTGTGACATCTCATACTGTGTAACGTGCTAACAGCATCATTCGATCAAATTGGCGCGTCACATACAAGGATCTATCACTGGAGCTAGGAATTAGTGAACGAAGTGTGAATACGATAATTCAATAACTGGGATACTCAAAAGTGTGTTCACAGTTTGCTCCTCACGAACTGACTGAAGATCACAAAGCCTAAAGAGAAGAAATTGCTTCTGAGTCGTTGGTTCGATACGAGACAGAAGGGGATGACTTCCTTTCACGAATTGTGACTGGGAATGAGACTTGGGTACACCACTTTGAACCTGAAACAAAACGCCAATCCATGAAGTGGCATCACGCAGACTCCCCACGCAAGAAAAAGTCCAAAATGGCTACCTCTGCAGGAAACGTTATGGCCACCATCTTTTTGGACATGAAAGGGGTGATTCTGGTGGACATTATGAAGAAACGACAAACAATCAACTCAGAGGCATATAGTGCTACCCTCCAGAGACGTATAAAGCGAGTTCGACCGGAGAGAAGACTGGAAGACGTCCTTCTTTTGCACGATAACAAAGACCACACAACACTTTGCAAACAAGAGAGGCGATCACAAAAATGCGTTTGACCGTGTTACCCCACCCTCCATACAGCCCGGATCTGGCACCTTCAAACTTCCATTTGTTTGGGCCAATGAAGGATGCTATTCGTGGAAGAAAGTTTCAGAGTGACGATGAGGTTGTTGAGAAGGTTAAGATGTGGCTCCAGCGGAACTTAGCGGACTATTACCAGCAAGGAATAACGGCCTTTGTTTCGAGGTGGAGGAAAACCGTAGAAAAGGATGGAGACTATGTGGAAAAATAAAAACTTGTAAAAAAGGTATGTAACTACTTGTGTACAAAATTCCTGGAACTTACAAAGAAACTTGGAAAGAAAAAAAAAAAAGGTGGGCAAAATATATTGAGTGGCCCTCGTGTGTATATATATATATATATATATATATATATATATATGAAAGTGCCAACGTCACCAACTTTGCATTGTGATCACTCGACTAAATTAACCATTCTTCTGAGGTCCCAGCAAGAATCCTATAAATGTAGTGCAAACATTTTCAATATAGTGACCACCGGCATATTGTGAGAAGTGACCGATCTTACAAAGGTAAAATACATTTTTTTTCAGAATTAAACCCGGTATAAGGTACCATGCAATTTTAATATGATAAAACAAAGAGGTCTTACAGCTTAATTCTGTTATGATTCTTACCTGGAATTTCGGAAAATTGTTTCCACAGATAAATAAAAATATTCGTATGTGCGAGGTCTGTTCAAAAAGTATAAACAAAATATTGCTTATTTCATGAAATTGGCAGTCCATTTGCCAAATTCATGAATTAAGCAATTTCGCTCTGCCAATTTCATGACATAGTCAAAGGAAAAACTGAGCGTTCAACTGTCAGTTGCAAACTATACTTAAAGCAAAATATACAGGCAAGCACCTAACCTGCTTTGATGCGTTTTTGCACGTATGGCGTGGGTGGCACAAGCTGTTACAAAGGTTTCCAGGTTTTTGGAAGCAATAGACCGGGAAACCATCTTCAAAGGCAAAACAAACAACGGAAGAAATTCTAATAACCTTAGAGAAGATGATGCTGGAAATTGGAGAAAGACATGTCCCAAAAAGGCAACAAAGAGGAGAGAGAAGCAGATTCGAGAGGCAAAAGAAGTTAATGTTCCGCAAGAGAAAAAGAGTGACTGTAAAATTAAGAAACTGCAAAGACAACATCAGAAAAATATTAAATGATAAACTGGAGAGTATTGATTGCATCATACAGGGTCTAACTGAGAAACATACAGAGAAAAATGATGACGACGCTTTGAAGCGATAAAGGTTAACTCACAGTACTTCTATAATTTTCCAAAAACGAAGTCGGAAAAATCACGTGACTATCGGACCTTTGAAAAATGAAAACAATGTTTTGTCCAATGAATCATCTGTCAGTATCCCCAAAGCTGATAAACTAATATGCGACAGAAGAATTAGGAGGGGAAAGTACAACGGACTTGAACTTCACAACAGATGATATCACACAAGCTATAGGGAAACTAAAAGCACACTCGGCGGCAGACCTGGCCAAATAGAATGGCACACTGATCAAAAACTGCAAGAATGAAATCGCTAAGCCCATATATTGGATACGGAGAAGATCACAAGACACGGGAGAAATACAAAGCATCCTGACGAGAGTGAACATGTTGTAGTTCCAATATATATAAAGGAGGAGATCGATCAAAGACTAAAAACTGCAGGCCGGCCAGTGTCGCTTACATCTCATCTCACTAAAATACTTGAAAGAATAGTTGAAGAAAAAATGTGACTCTTTGGAAACTTGGATAAAATTAAATGATAACCAACGTGGATTCAGGTCAGGAAATTATGCCCATCACAACTGATGGAACACTCTAACAACATTATAGATGCGCTTGAAAGTAATGAAAACTATGGTGTAATATACACAGACTTTGCCAAGGCGTTCAACAAGTGTGGCTGAAATATATGGGAATAAAAGGTAAAGTAGGAAAATGGGTATATACAGTAATTTCCTGAGTGAGCGACAGCAAGTCGTTACAGTTCTAGGAATATTTTCATCAGAGTCAGAGGAGCAGTTTTAGCTCCATTACTCTTCATAATCATCCTAACTGAGAGAGATGAGGAAGTTACCAATGACAGCACAGTAACATCCTTTGCCGATGACACAAAAATTAGTAGAAAACTAAGAAACTCGGAAGATATAGGATCACTACAGACAGACATGAACAGAATCTACAATTGGTCTGAAGGCAGTAATATGAAATTGAACACTGAAAATTTTCAACTATTAAGGTACTGAAGAAGGGAGGACCTAAAATCCATGAAATACTGTACCCCAAATGGAGAGGAAATTCAGAGAAATTCTAAAGCAAAAGATTTAGGTGTTATAATGACTAATGACGCGAAATTTGAAACACAAAATAGGATAGCAGTAAAGAGAGCAAAGAGAATAACTCGACAGATACTAAGAACCTTAAAAAGAAGGATAGGGATATAATGGTTCCTCTATTCAAAACACTGATCATACCCAAGTTGGAATACTGTTCGGTCTTAACATCCCCATGCAAAAAAGAAGAACTTAGTCAGTTTAAAGGGATTCAGAAAAGTTTCACAGCCAAGATCAATGGATGCAAAGAACTAAATTACTGGGAAAAGTTACGCGAATTAAGTTTATATTTACTGGAAAGAAGAAGAGAAAGGTACACCATTATTTACACTTGGAAAATAATGGAAGAACTAGTCCCTAAACTTACTTTGAACCCTATAACCACTCAAACAACAGTGGAAAGTAGAAGAATGTGTCATGATTCCAAATTAAAGGCTAGACAGGGAACATCTTCACTCCTGAAGGAAAATAATTTTGTTGTGAGAGGACCAAGCTTGTTTATCCAGCTACCCAAGGAACTAAGGAACACGAGTGGTGTAGCGGTGGATATCTTTAAAAGAAGACTAGACGCCTGGGTGAGTAAAATTCCAGATGATCCGGGAGTACCTGGCTATGTAAAGTAGAGAGCGCAAGAAACCATCTCTTTATTTAGCAGGCCAACTCAAGAGGATGGGACAACAAACTTGATCTCGCACGGAACATTTGAAAGGTTGAAAAGATTCCCAACTCCTTATTAAAAGAAGCCTGGGAAGTTTTTAGTGGATCATTGCTGACTTTGGAATAAACGGATTCATCGGCCAACACGACATTTATTTTAGCGATGTACTCACACGTATTCAGGATAACTACTTTATTTCCCTTATCAGACTCCATAAGCATAAGGTTTGAGTTATTCTTCAGTCTGGAAAAGGCATCTAACAAAATCTTGGGAAACCTAGAGCCCTTACCCAAAGAGTGAAAGATTTCATTTACAAGAAATCCCTTCAGAGTAAATAAATTAAGATTAGAGGCTTTGCAGTATTTGGCAAAGTACTCGAACGAGCTTAAAAAGCTGACTAAACAACTGGCATTCGCAGTAAAGGAAAATTTCAATCAAAACAGCAGGGCAACCTTTTCCAAATTAGAAAGATGTACATTTGTAAGATTAACCACAGCGTCCAAATTTCTAAATTTAAACCATGGCCTGTCCATGAATAGTTTATCAAACTTCGAGTCAAGGTCTCGTTTAACTGACACCAAAGAAAAAGTTTTGCAAAGTTGTTAAAATTAGGAAAAGGTTTAATCGCTCTCAAAAAAGCCTCAAACGTGGTTCTCATCGTAAAAAGCTTGGTGTTCGGAAAACTTAACCAAATTAATCCTATTAATTAAAAGTGTTCAGCCCAAGGCGGAAAAGGATCTGAAGGGTCAACCTGAGTGGAACCAAAAGCCAAAGATTTAGGTAAAATCTTGTTATTTAAACACTTATATAAAAAGTTTAACTGCAATTTTGTTTTATGGCTTTTAATCACAGCATTTTTATAGTTGTAAAAAGAATCCCTCAAAAAATTAAAGACGTTAAAAAGGTTAAGAACAAAAAGTCTAAATTCAGCGGGTATCATTATATAAACTTTGATTGCATTTACCTAATGCTAAGGTAAGCTGAACTTAGATTTTTGTTCTTAACCTTTCGGCGTTATTTCGGTCTCTTTTAGAGAGCTTTCAGAATTTGTGGCCCCAGAAAGCTCAACACAGAAAACTTCAATAAATACTGAATAATTTAGTTTGTTTCATTAAAACTGAATAAGAAATAGGGAAGTTATACGAATTTTAAAATAGGGAGTTACTTATAATACACCCTGTACATATATATATTTAGTTAGTTAGTTTGTTAGTTTCTTCATAGTGAAACTTCTTCTGGGGATTTTTTACTTATGGATATTTTTTCTGTATGAGGGTGTTGAAAAAAATTAAGAGATCAATAAAATATTTTGTATTTCTAAATTTAAATAATAAGAATAATGTCAAAATTCCTTTAAAGAAATTAAGTTCTCTATTTTTAATGTTAAAAAAATAAATGACATTTAAGGGAGATTACAGCAATGTCTAAGAATTATTGGCAGGTAGTTCTCACCTCCCACCTTATAAAGTGAGTGCTTTGAACGTATAATTTAATTAGAGGCAAAACTACTTACTACCTACAAAAAAAGAATTTATTCAACCCAAACCAACATGCCTACAGGGATGGAAGAGCATGCCTTTCACAGCTATCAGACCACCAGAAAAAATATTGGAAACATTGTGTCGAGGAAGAAACGTGGATGTAATATGTACTGACCATGTGACCATGGAATTATATCGCACAAACTTTAGAATACAGGAATTATTGGAAAGCTGGAAAGATGGATATTTAATTTTCTGACTCAAAGAACACAAATAGTAGAAGTAAATGGAGTTAAATCTGAAGTCTCGGAAGTCATGAGCTCTGTCCCACAACGTACAGTATTAGCTCCCTGCTGTTCGTAATAATGATTGCTGACAGTGATGCAGATATTAGTGACAGTATTTGTATGATGTTTCGCAGATGACAAAAAGATATGCGAGGAAATATCGAACGAAGGTGACACAGAAAAATTACAAAATGACTAACACATTACACAGTGTAACAAAAAATTGTTTATGTTCATTTTTCAATGTTTCTTTAATTATTTAGGTGTGTTGATTTTAATTTTGGCATTCGTTTTCCTGTACTATCACTAGATTTTTGTAGAAATACAAATTTTGAATTGTCATGATTTTTGCATATATTAAGTATACTGAAGGTTTTCTCAACTTTTCTTTTGTTATTTTATGTATATTTCAATGTTTTAATAATAATTTTTAACTCTTATTGAATTTTTTTCAAATTTTCATGGCTAGCACTAGGGTTTGTAAGCTCTGTCCAGACTCATTTTGCTATGTTTGCGAATATTACATTGGCCCAAACCAGGTCAAGCACAAGATTATTGTTGGCACTAAGTTTTACTTAGCATATGATTTATTTTGGAATGCCTATGGGTAACCAAGACAAATTATAGGCACCTCACTTCTACTTTGGTAGCTGCCGATCAACAGTGGAAGGATGGTTACGTGGTAGTCGCGAGTCCATGCCATTTACAATTCCTTGAGTTTGGAGAGAGCCCACTTACCACCATGATAACTGCTAATTTTGCATGGTTGACATTGCAAAGTACAAGAAAGTTTAAGAGCGAAGAAATATAATATACCTAAGCATACCATCTTCCATTGCTCCAGTTCCACACAGTGAAGAATTACCAATTCCAAATCCATCTTCCTCAGAAGTAACTTCAAAATGGAATCATCTAGTAGGCAGGATGACGAGGTTGACTTCAAAGGAGCATCATCAAGTAAGTCTCCACACTTCCCAAATCAACAAGAATTAGATGACTTTGTAAGAGACCTAAGTCTTACTAAATCCAATGCAGAGCTGTTAACATCACGTCTCCAAGAATGGAATTTATTAGATACTAGCTACAAGGTTTCAAGCTACAGGAAAAGGCATCTGACTTTTGCATCTTTCTACGCAGTTCATGAGTCTTTATGTTATTGTTCTGATGTGGCTGGTCGTTTTGAGGAAATGGGTGTAGAACTAAATCCAACAGAGTGGCGACTGTTCATAGACTCTTCAACGACTGTAAGGTGGATATACAAGGTTTTCATGCTTCCTTTGTTTATGGGACAGCAGAGCAACAGGCTAGCACTATGTGAGAAGAGAATGGCCTGCCAGAGCATTTAAACCCTGGTACTCACAATGTCATAAACAATGCTCTTGTTCAAATGTTCAACAGAGAAGGTCTTGTTGCCACCTTTACATATTAAACTAGGGCTTGTGAAACAATTTGTGAAAGCCTTGGGCACTCATGGTGATGCCTTTCAACATATATGATAAATGTTTCCAAAACTGTCTGAAGTCAAAGTAAGGCAGATGCTGGCAAGCAAAGAGTTAGAAGACAAAATGACTACTGTTGAAAAGAATGCATGGCAAGCATTTCGGCTTGTAGTGCATGAGTTTCTGTGAAATACCAAAAATGAAAACCACAAAGGGCTTTTTGAAAATTTGTCATTGAAGCTTCACTATTCACATTCTCACTTGGACTGCTTCAGAGCAAATTTAGGTGACGTGAGTGAAGAACATGGTGAACGATTCCATCAGGATGTTCAAACTATGGAGAAGAGGTATCAGGGAAGGTGGGATGCAGCCATGATGGGTGACTACATCTGGTGTCTGCTTCGAAGTAATGATGGTGATCACAAAAGAAAAAGCCGATCAAAAACACCATTTCTAAATGACCCACTTAATATGCTGTAATACATGAGATATGCTGTTTTAATTAAATAATTGCTGTTCTAAGATGATGTATTGACTTAATTTGATAAAGGGATGTTTTTCTTTTTGTTTATCATGCTAAACTTTCATAATAAATTAAAATATAGCATAAAGAGTATATTTATATGCAAAATCTTATTTTTGGTTTTGTGAAAAATCAAGAGAAATAACAAAGAAACCAAGATCACTTTCGTAATCAGCATACCAAAATTCATAAAGAAACACTAAAAAAAAAGATAAACAGAAAATTTCTAAATTTTTGTTACACAGTAATTTATTCAATTAAGAAGACAATATGAAGTTCAACGAAGAAAAATTCCAACTTCTAAGACATGGTAATAACAAGGTGCTACAGATTAAAGGGTCCAAAACTCTGCAAGCCAAACAGATAACACCAAACACACAAGTTACGGATCTTTGAATAATAATGTCGTCGGATGCAGGATTCAGAGAACACTATAACATTGAAACTACAACAGCTAGAAAAATAATGAGAATCATCTGGATGAGGTCCCATAGCATAAAAGCAAACATCATGCCAAAATTATGGAGGAGTCTAGTCCAACCAATAATTGAGTATGCTCAGTACTCACAAGCCCATACAGAAAACGAGACATTCCAAACATAGAAGCCATGCAAAGGAAGTTTACGTCTAAGATAGAGGAAACGAAAGGTGAAGACTGCTGGTCTCGACTGCAGTCCATGAAACTCTACTCTCTGGAAAGAAGACGAGAGCGGTACACAATAATACACACACGGAAAATACTCAATGGTTTTGTTCCTTACCTTAGAAACGAAATACAAACAGAATGGAATAAGAGAAGAGGCAGATTTTGTACTGTCCTAACTGCTTCGAGACAGGGGGCCATGAAAATGAGGATGGAGAATACCCTCGGAATATCGGAATACGAAGCCCAAAACTTTTTAATGCCCTGTCCAAAGCTTTAACTGAGGAACCTCAAGCACACCAACTTGAATAATTTCAAGAACCAGCTGGACAAGTTCCTTGTGCAAAGCACAGGCTACGAGGGCAGGAGGAGATCGGAAACCAATTCTCTTCTCCACCAAATCCTGCAAGTGAGGCGGGATGCTGCAGAGGGGTCGACCGTAGGTCGATCCTCAACCGTCGTTCAAACCCTCATAAAGTATAAAGTATGTTAAATGTATTTTTACATTCAGTATGTCTTTTGACGACTAAAATTTTTTTTATTTGTCCCGGATGGATAATACGAAAAAGAAGGTCTACACTTCTAAAAATTTACATCTAAGATGCACATCAGTTACCCATTTTTACGTAACCATTATGTAACATTGAAATCAATGGCTAACATTTCAGCTTTAACAAAAGTTAAATCGCTTTGTAATTATTAAAAAAAAAAGCATGGCCCTCATCCGCTATTTCGTTCCGTAGCAATTCCATAACTTTTTGATTTTTATTCTCTTTACTGCGTAACTTAGGTATAACGTATTGAACATAACGAAAACTAGATATTTCCAGATAAATATAACCTATGAAGTCCCAAACTTGCAAAACCGAGATTTTAATTAAAATAAAGCTAACTGTAAATATGTCTTGATGCTTGTGTTTTGTGATAAAATGCATTTATAAATATGCTACATTGTAGCCGATGTCGTATCACCGCTTCCCGTCGATCACTGAAGTTAAGCGACACTGGGTCTGGAGACTAGTTGGATGAAAGTCCATCCTCGGCTTTTAGATTATGTAGTGATCCGTGGTTCGGAACCTGCGTAATCTGTAGGTCCCCTCCGTCATGTGATTTTAGATGTTGCGAAGAAGGTTAATGTTAACTCTGATTTGATTTTTAATAATAAAAGTTTGAACTGCCTGGCGTAAGACAAAATAATTAATGCACTTCAAGGAATGTACCCGGCGTATTCCTGAATATTTAGTGCAGGTATTTTCTTACGAGGAAATGTGCGCAGCATAACTACTATTTAGAAATTAATTTAAAGCTAGGGTTGCCAGACGTCTCGTATTTTACGGGACAGTCCCGCATTTGATCCAAAAATCCCGCGTCAAAATCCCGCGTTCAAAATGTCCCGCAAAAAATATTTTTTAAGCATATTTTTTAGGGATGAATTGATTTAGAATTTCAATATTATGTATAATAATTTCAATTTATTCACGATGTTTAATTGTTAAATATTATTGTAATAAAATTTTTCTAATTTTGTTTGTTGTAACCGTTGAAGAAATGTAGTTTCAATTAGAAAAAAAATTTGGTCTTAAAAAAATCCTCAGAAATTTTTTTGTCCCGCATAGGCATTTCAAAAATCTGGCAACCCTATTTAAAGTAGGTTGTTTGTGGCTTACATTATAGTTTGGTATATAGAATTACAAAGTGTTGTTAATTTTATATCTACAGTAAATAGTTTAGCGAAGTTGAACAGATTACATTTAAGACTAAAAATGGCGGACCACGCTACTTGGCGTTATGATGTAACGAGAAATCAATGTAAAGAAAGTGAAAAGAAAAGAAGAATAAATAAGAATTAAAGTAGTTTTTCACTATATTTTTGGTAGCAACGGTGCACCCTTTGGGTGGGTACCATTCCTATGCCCATTCCCATTCCATTCCTAAAAAATTTAAAAAGTAAACTCACAATGGCGCTCACCATTTTCAAAATTTCAACAGAACGTTTCAACTACGTGTTTTTGAGTCAAATATTTGAGTAATTTTTTTTTTTTCTTGTAGTAGCTAGCTTGTGTCTAGGGCCGAGTCATTTCGTTTTCTTTTGAGTGTCGTGGAGAGAGAGACTTTTTTAAATTTAAAAAATTCCGTCCGAGGCTCAATTTTCTATCTTTTCCCTTTCATTTTATGTTATAAGGCCTATTTTTTTTTATTTAAAATTAATAATAATAGTGATAATAATGATAATGAATAAATAATTTCACACTTAAATAAATTAAATTAAATTATTTTAGTTGTAATTGAAGGATGACTTGTGCATTTTTATACGTTAGGTCTAAAATTTTGGAGTTATACGTATGTGACCGCTTACATTTCTCGATATTATATATATATATATATATATATATATATACACAAACACACACACACACACACACACACACATTCTAAAAATTAAATAAATGACAAAGTTTTCCAGTGTCTATTTGGCAATGATTTAAGATTATTTTTTCGATCGGAAAGTAAGTTAAGATTAGGTTAAGTTCAGTTAACTAAGGATTTGAAGCCGACACATCACCATCGTATGTGTAGATAATATTAAAGTAGATAAGATTAATCTTAAGACATTCACAGTTCCAAAATAATATGTTTAAAGGCAGGCTAATTTACACCGGTTCGTTTTCGGACCATTTGGTTTTATTTTGTTTGTCGTATATATTGTGTGTGTGACCTGTATAATATTAAAAAACGGTGAAATTGTTTTTTTTTTTTAAATTAAGCTAAATTCGTTTTATTAGAAAATTACCTCGTTTATTCAGAATACAGGAATTGTTTAGTAAATTCGGATCATCTGAAGATCAGGGCCCCCAGCCTTCTTTAGTTAGCCTTATAAGGCTATAACGAAGGCTGGGGGCCCTGATCTTCAAATGATCCGTAAATTCTTTTGATAAATTAATTTTGGCTCTTTAAATTTCTTTTTTTTTCATTTTTATTTTATAGGTAAGCTGACTTTTTTTTTCTTTCATGAGTTTTAATGCAAAATTTATGGGTGATATTTTTTTGTTTTGTTTTTCTGTATGGATCGGCTAGTTGGTTAAATTTTTTATTCTGAAATTATATTTTAGTGTCATAAGCAGTTGTTTCTGCTTCAAATTTTAATTCTGGGTATAAATAGTGAAATTGTGTTTCTAACGTTAGCGAGTTTGTTTAGAAAATATTACGCAATTATTTCATTATGTAATGCAGTTTATTTAGTTCCATTAGGAATCCTTATAGAGAGGCTCGCTTACAAAAAGTGAACATTCGCTTCATAATACAATGAATTATTTTAGCTTTTTATTAACGTAGTAGTTATAGTTGCGCTATATTTTGGGTTCATAATATTTTTTCTTACTTATAATAATAATGAAAACTTGTATTTAGTTTAATTTTGAAACGATAAATTACTGGAATTACTGTGATTTGCAAATCATGCTGGGTTTCGTGTTGAGGGAGAGAGTTGTCTTGGACCTTTTCCAGTTTGTGTACCGTTTTTCATATAATTTATTTTTGAGAATATTTTTGTTAAAACTAACGAAAATATCACGACTTAACCTAACCAATTATCAAGGGCGTACAGTTGATGTATTATTAATTATAACATTGTTTGTTTCTGGAATAGTATTTACTATTTACTAATAGATCAACTGTACGCTCTTGATAATTGGTTAGGTTAAGTCGTGATATTTTCGTTAGTTTTAACAAAAATATTCTCAAAAATAAATTATATGAAAAACGGTACACAAACTGGAGAAGGTCCGTTGTCTTTCAGATGTAATTGTAAATTATGAGTTTTCTTCCTGTGAAATTTAGCGTTGCGGGTTGGAATTAATGTATTAAATTAATTTTCGGTATTAATATTTACATTTTGTTATTTAATGATTATGTTTGGGTAATTGTCTTATTTTTAAAATTTTATTTGGGTTTACTCGTGTAGTTCGATCTTTAGATTTATTGCTGACCAAAAATGGAGCATTTTTAGATTGCCGGTAATGTTTTTGTCATCTTGTGGACTCGTGTTTCTGCTCCCCGACTAAGTGTTAAGTTCGTTCATTGTTGTCGTGAGTTGATGATGTGAAGTTTCTGATTTTCATTTTTGTCTTTTGTATTTAATTGTATCGATGTTATTTCTGAAAATAGTTTGAATAATAATATTTTTTAATTATAATGACGGTTACTATGTATGGGCGCATTCATAATTATAGACAGTATAGTATAGTATTGTTTGGCTGATATATATTTTTAGTCTCTTTCTCGATGTAACTGCGCGAGTTATTGTATTGGTAGCTAGGCGTAATCAAAGTTTCGCGAAACTCTGTAATTTTTGTCATATTTTTCATTAAATTTGGCCAGAGTAAATTATGGTTACGATTTCGAAGTGAAGTGGCAAGAAAATTTTGTAAATTAAAATGTGAAAAGTGATAATCAGTAGCGGTGCAAACTTTTAGATATTTTTCTTCAAAATTTCGAGAGGCTCGATTTCGAAGCAACTAGCAACTAAGTTGAATCTGGATTCCACCGAATGCGTTTAGCTGACCCGAATAAGGTAATCGATCACCGACGAGAGAGAGAGAGAGAGAGAGATACACTGTATGTGCGCAGCAACTTCAGTGCAGGACAGTTTCGATCGAATTTGGTCTACTGGTATTTTCGGGCAGTCTTAGTCTCATTGTTTCGCTGCTTGGCTGAATGTGCATCTTACTACTCGATAGGCAATTACGAGAGTTTGAACGGGAGTTTAAGGCTTCATTGTCCATACAGGCACAGAGTAGGTTCGCTGTGAAGCCACTTACGGCCAAGTGATCGTTTGATTAATGCCACATAGAAAGTCTTTCAGCTGTACATAGAAGAGGAGCAGCACTCGCGAAAAAAGTTGAGACGAGAGTGGCGAGTTTCTTTGTCGACTTCTAAATAGCAAATTCCGTCCAATTCTGGTACGTGGTTCCACTTTCGGTATATCTCGATCCCTTGATCCGCTTTGAATTGGACGACACCTTTTTTTTTCTCGCCATTTTTGGAGAGAGCGGAACCTCAAGCCTGCTGATCTGTTGCATGGTGATGCAACCGCTTGCATTCTAGCGAAGTGAGCAGATGAGATGCGATTGAAAATATAAGTTCGTTGTCAACTTTCGACAGACACAAAGACAGCGGAGTGCTATCTGAACAACGTCCAGAAATTGATGTACACTGATTGTTATTTGGTGAAATTATAAGTGAAACGGTTCGATTATTATTCAAAGTTGGTTTCTTTTTTTGTTTTATGTCATCGTATGTGCGCTCTGGTTAATATGTTTTATAAACATTTGCTGCTTTCTTTTGTTGCCCTGGTAGTAACTATATGAATTTTTTTCGAATGTAAAGCGATCTTTGAAGAAAAATCGTTGGAATAGATTGTGAACTTGAAATTTGTTGTAATCAGTTTTAAGAAAATTATCCTACATTTTTCATGTAACAGCTTTGTTACAGGTTGTACATTTGATCATTAATGTGAGAGGTTATTTTATGCAAACGTTGTGTAAACTATAAATTTTTTTTTTCGATTTCTATGAAATGATGCAAAATATCTAATGTTTGGAATTTGTCATTGAAATGATTTCTTGTCTGTTCTAACTACTTTGAAATTATTAAAGTTGAAAAAACTGAATAAATAAATAAGTTTATTAAAAGAAAATAAATTAAACAAATAAGTTTTCTAGCCTAAACTAAAGTAGGTCTTACGGTCCTTGTAAGCCTCTAAATCTGTAACAATAAATACAAGAATGTTTCTTCGAGGTAAAAGTATTTTGATGAGATTAATTTTGTCTTGTTAAATAAAACAATATCTGGATCATGTGAAGAATAGCGAACCCAATTTTACCATGTCAAGAATAGCGAACCCAATTTTACCATGTCAAGAATAGCGAACCCAATTTTACCATGTCAAGAATAGCGAACCCAAAAATTCCCTTGTCAAGAATAGCGAACCCAAAAATTCCCTTGTCAAGAATAGCGAACCCAAAAGTTCCCATGTCAAGAATAGCAAACCCAATATAAATATCATGTAAAGGAAAAAGTTAAACATATGTAATCTTCACTTTATTGATGAAAGAATAAATAAAACAATTTACTGAAATGAAAATGAACCGTATACTAATTTATTAAAAAGGAAATTGAGTGGCAATTGCGTTACAGAAATTAATTAACCTGTTTACTTTATTTCTTTCCATCCACATGAACTGTTGTAAATAACCTGGAAGAAATTCGCGTTTGCATCCTCGCATGTTGTTAATTTTAGCCTTATGTCTTCCCCAATACGATTCAATATGTTGTGTATGAACGCCTGTCTGTGGATTAACGAAGTGCAAAGAGTGGTTGACGGTTCTGTGCTGGTAATTTGGATTATTGGCCAGATTTCTGTAGGCTCGCCATTCATCACTATGGATAATTGATCCATCTCTCACCACTTTTTCGATTATTGCCAAAAGTGTTTCTTGGTCTCTGTGTTCAACTACTTCCATATACCCAACTGCTGGTGAATAACTAGTATCTACTAGGCCAAACACCCAAACTTGACTTCTAGGGCCCCGCCCTCGATGGTGTTTTGGTTTATAGGAAAAACACGATTCATCAATTTGAACAATTACCCCAGGTCCGCCAAGTTGTATAGGATTAAGCTCAAAATGTCTTGTACACACCTCTCTGAAAAAGTTGTAGAAATCCACTATGGTCTGACGAGACTTATTTACAATTCGAGAAGTTTCCTGTTCACTCATTTCATTGCACCAACAATATATGACATGTATCCACTGCTGAAGTTTAACTTTTGAATTAGCAAAAAATGAATCTTTTCTTATTGATAAATTTCGTTTGTATTTACAACAAGCTTTCACTTGGCACTTCCACACATAACCGTCTAGAGAGGCACTGCACTTTCTCCAATTCATCAATATAGAACACGATTCACATTTTAACTCGCGTCGAATAAGTGAATTTTGCTTCATCCAGTTAATCACTGGTAAAGTTTCTTCCCCAAGTAATGGCTGCACAACTTCTGTAAATGTAGATCTATCCATTTTGAAGGGTAAGGAATTAATGATTTAAGAATTGTTTGGGTTCTTCCACATAAGCTAACGTAGTCTCTATTGAGATTGGTAGTCCTATTATTGTAAAAATACTTATTTTATTTATTTGCATTTATAAATTTGTTTATATAATAAATATTAAAATATTACAATTTCTCTTATGTTACAACTAGCCTAAGACCCGCCCTTCGTGCGGGTCGCGGGTAGCAAAAATTAACCAAACTATCACGACTTAACCTAACCAATCGTCAAGGGCGTACAATTAACCTAAAAAAATAAATAAAAAACAATAAATTTTTTTTATTTATTTATTTTTATATATTAAGAGAAGAGGATTCTTTATACTGTACGGCATTGACGATTGGTTAGGTTAAGTCGTGCTAGTTTGGTTAAATAAAAAAAGATAATATAAAAGCATTTAATACGTCCTTAACTAATTACTTAAAATTGGGAAACATAAACCTACCGTCTGAAGTTATGAAAACGTCCTTGAGGACTTCCCATGTCAAGAATAGCGAACCCAATTTTACCATGTCAAGAATAGCGAACCCAAAAATTCCCTTCTCAAGAATAGCGAACCCTGCAGGTGTTGGGTTCGCTATTCTTGACATGATCCCAATATCTTACCTCGTGGATTAAAGTGAATTTTTAAATTTTTTTAATAATTTTCTTAATTATTAAAAAATTCCTATCAGTGTATTATATATATATATATATAATATATATATATATATATAATATATATTACACACACACAAACTCAGAATGGTCCCCTGAGAAACTTATATGTTAGACCGTGCATGGAACAAGGAACCCTTCTGGGAAATTACATCCACTATAGTTCGAATAAGTAATGATAAGTGACAAATACTACAGTTTTTTCTTTTTCATGATAGAAAGCCCAACGTGGGCACCGGGTTACTCGTAAAGAGGCCCCAAAATATAGCTTCCCTCACTAGCTATCTGCAAAGCAGATAGGATCCAGCTTTGAGACAGGATCTAGGGTTTACAGCTTACACCTAGCCTACTACATTCAGAACCTCAATATACGCAAGAAACTCGTTGCATTCACGTCGGATTGAATACATCAAAGAAAAAGGGGTAATTATTGTATTTTTAGCCAAAAAAAACAAAACTTAAACCTCAACCGGGACACCTCAACCATTCCCAATCTTCTGTACAATTAGTCTCTCATTACGTTAACAATTTGGTAAGAACACCCTCAATTCTGTTTCACCTTTTAGCCGTTTTATGTTTCACTTATTGTCCATACGTTTATACTTTATATCATTTCATTTTTAATCTTCTAATTTAATATATATTGTAACCATACTATTAATTCTCGCTAATTAATTATCGCTAATTGTCGCGCCATTTTAATTTATCGTTCGTTTTTGTTTATTATACTTATTTATTTCTATTTGTTTTTAAACTTTTTAGCACTGATGATGAAAAATGAACTTTTCCGAAACGTCTGTAAATAAACATGTACCATCTTTTCGTCCTCCTATTCCTCGCTAAGCTACGCTTCCCAAAGAACAAACCATTCAACCAAATTATATATATATATATATATATATATATACTGACAGCAACAGAGATTAAGGTATTATATTAAATCTTTTGAAAAAACTTTTCAGCTACGTGTCTGACAGGTGTTGGGAAGTGTCTTGAGAACATTGTCGCAAACTTGCTAAATTCACGCCATAAAGAATAAAATCTATTTCGCAACCAAACAACCAGTAAATGGACTCCAAGAAATGTTTTAAAATTGAAAGTGAAATGAGTAAATGAAACTTTTCCTCTTATACTAGAGGAAGAAAAGATTTTCAGATGATGAAGCATGTAAACTGGCAACTTCGGCATATATGTACACACACACACACACACACACACACACACACACATATATATATATATATATATATATATATATATATATTAAACAACGTGATCTTTTTAATAAGCAAAGAACCACAGGGAAAAGGAAAGGGAAACACGAAGTCCGAGCGCTTTCGTGATATATTCACATCTTCAGGGTTAAGAGAGAAATAGGATTTCTATCTTGTCCCTGAAGATGTGAATATATCACGAAAGCGCTCTGACTTCGTTTTTCCTTTTCCTTTTCCCCGTGGTTCTTTGCTTATATATATATATATATATATATATATATATATATAATTAGGGGGGTCGAAACATATAAAAAATCGAGTTTCTCCAACTCTACGGTATGCACGTAGTTGGAAATGATGATCTCAACATCTTGTAAAAAAATGAGTATATGCGACCCCCTTACCCCTTTCATAGCATCCCCCCATTTTACTCTCTCAACAGATATAAACCCCAAATGTGACAATCATGCATTATATTAAGTCTTATTAAGTAAATTAGATTAATTTCGATAGATTATTTATATAGAGTTTTAGATAGATTGAATAGATTACATAGATTAATTTAGATAGATTAGATGAATTATATAAATTATTGTCACGTTTTTTGTTTAGTTTCAGATTGTTATTTTCAGATTGTTTATGATTGAATGAGTTATGATTTAATTCCGAATGAGTTATATTAAATTCAGATTGAATGATTCAATTGCTAAAATTTAACAATTAGTTTCTTGTTATCAATGCTACTAGGCCTAAATAAGTTAAATCATGGCGACAAGAAGCAAAACGCACAATTCAACATTTGGTCACCCTGCAGAATTTCCACCTTCAATGACTCCTTCAAAGGCTGACGTATTTAGGCATTTATTGGTAAGAAAACGAGAGAAGAACTGATTTCGAAAGGTTCTAGAACAGCAAAAGAATGTTACAGAATTGTCACTAAAGATGTGGAAGCCATTTGGGAGAAATTTTCCTTTCCACATATAGGATTTGAAGGAATAGCTATAAAAGTTGAACGATTGATAGAATCTGCAGCAAAGCTAAATAAAGTACCATTAAAACAAAGAAACAACAGTTTTCAGCAGAAGGTGGAGACATTCGATGAAATGTTTGATATTTGCACTTGTACTTGTTACGATAAAAAAATCAGTCGAACGGATTGCAGATGTGATATTAGAGTTCCAATGATTGAGTGGGAGTCTTTTGTGGGGCAGAAACAAAGAAAAAAACCAACTAGGACCAATCGACAGAGTAACGACTTCCGCAAGAAAAAGGACTCACGATAGAGTTAAAGGATTGGAAAGAAGAGCCAAGATAAGCCTAGATATGAATGTCGTCTCAACCAGCAAACTGGACCCTTTACATATTATGGAAAATTTGGGAGTACCGAAATGGAAGACCCACCTAATCTTGGATAAGCCATATTGACATTAAAATAAATAATAATAACAAAAAATAACTCAGAAGGAGAACATGAACTCTTGCTGAGAAAAATTAAATAAACACCAACGAAAAAACAAATATGGGATGAAAAGAAAAAAGATCCCATGGCTAGAAATAGCAACACGGTTTTAAGAAGAAGAAGAAAAAGATCGGGATAAGCAGAATAAGAGGGCGAGAAGCTGAATAAGCATAAGCTGATTAAGCATAACAACAGCGACGGAAAAAGCCGGAATAAAAATGTTTTAGTGGTGTAAGAGATAAAATTTATAACAGTTTCAAGGTAAGAAGTTCATAAATTTCCCTTCGGTTATTAAATTTAGGTTAAATAAGCTGACATTTCAGCTGTAATTGTTTAACAAAAGTGTATGGAAGTCCTGTTTATGGACACATAGTTAGGCTAGTTCATCTTTGGCCTAGGTCTTCCATCTCCAACGTAGCCTAGGTTGTGTTTAGGCTAATCTGGTTGGAGCAGGACCTATTTTTTCCATATATAAATGGTGGCCCGTGTGGGGAAGGGTTATTTGCTGTGAAAACCTTAACCTTGAATAAAATAAAATAAAATAAAATAAAAAATAAATAAATTAAAATAAAAAAATAATAAAATTACGCCTTATCAAACATTTTGACATCTGAACAGAATTTATTCCATGTTTGGCTTTTTCAAATACTACATATAAATAATAATAAATTACGAAGCCCTAACTAAAAATAAAAATAAGAAATAATTCAAATGCTTCAAAACTTATCATTTGGTCATAAATGTGGTAAAATTCTAGAATAAGGGTAATCAGAAGCCTAGCCTATTTAACCAAAATAAAGCTTATTTATAGAGTTGAAAGGGTTTTAGGATTTTGGGGACTTAATTTTGGAAAAATAAAATAAATAAAGTATGGCTGAATGTGAAGCAATTGAGGCAACGATTAAATCATTAAAAAGGAAGAGATCAGCAAGGAAGGGAGTCATTACCAGGCTTTTAACTACCTTTAATAGCAAAGAAAATCCAAATAAAAGGGATTATGATACTATTTTGGGTGGTTTAAATAGAATTAAACAGGAAATAATAATTATAGATGAGGAAATTGTTACAGAAACTGATGCGTTAAATGTTGGTGAAGAGATATACAGCACTTTTGTGTGAACAAGAACAGAATATTTTTGAAATAGATTCTCACATAAATGAATTATATGCTGCTTTAGATAATCTACCAAATAATTTAGAGGCTACAAATCAAAGTTTGATTGAGGCCTTCAGAAATGTATCCATTTCTAATGATGACAATAAACAACTAAAAGCCAAGTTACCAACATTACAAGTACCAATATTTGAGGGTGATCGAACAAAATTTCAGTCTTTTCTAGAAAAATTTGATAGTTTAATTGGCAACAAAGATTATATATCTGATGTTGACAAATTCAGTTATCTCCTTAATTATTTAAAGGGCCCAGCCCTAAAACTGGTTGATGCCTTACCGGCAATTGGCAGTTCATATAAAATAGCTCTCAAATTACTAGAAAGAAATTTCCTAAATAAAAAAGAAATAGTAAATGATTTAGCAATAAAATTAAAAAATATAAAACCAGCCAAGGATAACCATCAGGATCTGTACAATTTCTATTGTGAAATTGAATGCATGTTAGGTCATCTACAAAATAATGATATAGATCTAGAGAAATCAGCATGGTTTATCCAAGCCATAATATTTGATTGTTTACCTACCCAAATTAGGGATATTTTCCAAAGAATAACGGGAAATACATACCCTACCCTTGATGAAATAAGGAATGAATTTCCAAATGTTTTGTCAATGTACAAATCTTCAAAGATTGATTCACAAACAAAGATTGATTCACAAAGATTGACACAAACAAAGATTGATTCACAAACAAAGAAATAAAACAAAACCACAACCACAACAAAAAGACAAATCAGAACAAAAAGTGATAGGTCTAACTCCTACACTACGAAATTTTAATGTTACGACAGAATTTGTACGTAAGTGTAAATTTTGTTCGGCTGATGATCACTATAGCACACGATGTACTAAATATGTAGACTTAGAATCCCGGATAAATAGGTGTTCTCAGTTAAACCTTTGTACTAAATGCACAGGTGCAGGACATACTAACAAAGACTGCAAAACAAAAATAAGATTCAAATGTGTTAATTGTGGAAGTTTAAATCATGTCTCTTGTCTTTGTGATTCATTTAAAAATTCAAATAAACAAAACCTAAAGAAAAATGAAAAAACATTTAATGGACATATATCAATAAATAATGTCAATAAAAATTCTAGTGTACTCCTACCTACAATAACCTTGGATTTAAAAAATAAAGAAGGTGGGACAACTCCTATAAGATGTCTAATAGATTCTTGTTCCCAACAAACATTTGTAGATCAATCATTAGTTAATCAATTAGGCCTACAAACTCATAAAAATGAACAAGAATTGTGTATAACATCATTTGTCAAAGAAAATGAACAGAAAGAAAAATATAATACAGTCAATTTAGATCTGGATATACCCACAGAGAATAAAACAACAAACATAGAAGTAGTAGTCATTGAACAAGTTGGTCAACAAAAATTTAAAATACCAAATTTAAAAGAAGTAATACAACAACTTAAAAAGCAATATAAAATTGCAGATAGAAATTTAAATGATGATATAATAGATAATGTTCAAATGTTAATTGGAGCTGATTATATTCACTTAATTCAGAAGGGCATAGTCAGAATAGGAGATGGGATTGCTCTAGATACTCACTGGGGTATAGCTCCACTGGGACACATAGATAATTATAAAATAACAATGAAAAATAAAAATATATGACTAACAAACTTGCCCTATTATGACAAGGTCTTACACAACTCAAATAATGACATAAATACTGAAATATTAAATAAATCATTAACAACTGAAGAATTAGATAAAGGTGTACAACAGCTCTGGCTATTAGAGTCAGTGGGGGTGCAAGATGGTGATCATACAGATGAAAATCAATTAATGGCTGAAAATTTTGAAAACACCATCATGTATGAAAATGGCCATTATTCAATTGAACTACCTTGGAAGATCAATAGTCCAAAATTAAATGATAATCTAAAGGTAGCTAAAGGTCATCTCTATAATTTGATGAGAAGATTAAAAAATGACAAGAGAATTAAAATGTATGATGATGTTTTCAAGGACCAGTTAGAAAAAGGCTTCATTGAAGAAGTTAAAGATCACCCCTTTAAAAAAGACAACTGCCATTATCTTACTCACACAGGAGTCTATAGAAAGGATGCACCCACAACAAAACTTAGAGTTGTGTATAACTGTAGTCTTAAAGATGGCAATAAGCATAGCTTGAATGACTGTCTCATAGAGGGGCCTAATCTTATTTCAGACCTTGTAAAAATCCTTCTAAGATTTAGATTAGATGACTATGCAGTTCAAAGTGATATAAGCAAAGCTTTTTTGAGAATTCATCTGAAAAATAACTATGACAAAGATCAACTAAGATTCTTGTGGTTTAATGATCCATATGACTTAAATAAAGGGTTTAAAACATTTAAATTTAATGTGGTTTTGTTTGGAGCAAATGCAAGTCCTAGTTTACTGGCTTTAACCATCAAACATCACTTAAATTTGTATGATGAAAATGATTTAACTGTTCAGTTCTTGAAAGATCACTTCTATGTAGATAACCTTGTAGGATCAACCAAAACAGAGTCAGAATTAAATGAAGTTTACATAAAAGCAGATAAAATAATGAAAGAAGGTAATTTTGAATTAAGAGAGTGGATCACAAATAATGAGAGACTAAATCAAAAAATAAAATCAGAAGACAAAGGATTAACAGAACCAACAAACAGGGTGAAAACATTAGGCATGATCTGGGATTTGAACTCAGATTCTAAAGTTCATGATTCACTCTGCACAAAAGGCTACACCTTAGATACAACAGCTAACACAAAAAGAAAGATCTTATCCGAAAGTTCAAAAATATTTGATCCTATGGGTTTACTCCTTCCTTCTACTATCAGATCCAGGGTTCTTTTACAAGAATTTTGGAAACAGAAAGTAGACTGGGATGATCCTATAACCAATAAACAACAAGATAGCTGGAAAAGGTTAGCTAAAGATCTCAATAAATTACAAAACATAAATATTCCCAGAGTTTGTGGACACAGAGATACACCTCAAACCTTGCATGTATTTGGTGATGCCAGTGAAAAGGTGTATGGCTGTTGCGCTTACCTTGTAGGTGAGGATGGCAGCCATTTGATCTATGCCAAGGGGAAAGTAACACCCTTAAAACAAAAGAAAACTATTCCTCAGCTTGAACTACTTGCGGGTTATCTAGCTGTAAAAATAACAGTATTTCTCCATGAAGTCTATTATGATGTAAACATCACAACTACATATATTTGGCTTGACAGTCAAATCTGCTTGGCATGGATCAACTCTGATGAGTTAAACTCAAAAAACATCTTTGTCCGTAACAGATTAAGAGACATTAAAGAAGCTAGACAAAATTTGGACATAACCTTCAGATACATTCCAACAAAACAAAATCCTGCAGACTTTCTCACAAGAGGATTATCCTGTAAATTACTAAAATCCAACAAAAATTGGTTTCATGGACCTGAATTCATTCAGGATGAAACAATGTGGCCAGCAGAACAAATTAATGTAAAACTTAACATGATATAACAAATAAAGTTGAGCCACTATTAGATTATAACAGTTATTCTGACTTTGGCAAACTTGTAAGGGTAACATCTTACTGTCTCAGATTCATTCACAACTGTTTAAAGAAAATAAATAAACAAAGAAATAATGATAATGAAATGTATACAAGTCTAGCTACCAAATATTGGATTAACCACATACAACAAACAGAATACAAAAATGAAATAGATTTTTTAACAATTGGTAAACAAAGGAACAAAGTACCCTCTGTGGTAATAAACTTGAATCTTTACATTGACAAAGATGGCTTATTAAGATGTAAGGGTAGATTAAACAAATCACAAATCACATATAACAGTAAACAACCCCTTCTTCTTCCTAGGTTCCATCACATTACAACCCTAATTATTAGAGAGAAACACAATGAACTTTATCACATGGGCGTTCCACAAACATTAAATGCCATTAGAAAGTTGTATTGGATACCCAAAGGCAGAATGACTGTAAAGACAGTTTTGAATAACTGTGTCACCTGCAAAAGGATTCATTCCAGATCTTTCAGGAAGACCAATCCTCCTGATTTGCCAACAGAGAGAGTCACCTTTAATAGGCCTTTTGAAACAGTTGGCATAGACTATACAGGAAGTTTGACTGTTGGTCTGGGAACAACAGAACAAAAAATGTACATCATACTTTACACATGTTCATCTTCTAGAGCAGTCAGCTTAGACGTAGTGAGTGATCTCTCCGCAGAATCATTTGTCTATAGCTTTAGAAGATTTTGTGCTAAGCATTCTGTACCCAAAATTGTTTGGACAGATAATGCAACCTATTTCAAGGCTGGTGAAAACCAAATAAATGACATATTACAAAATTCACATACCATAACATATCTACAAAATAACAAAATAAAATGGAAATACATCCCTGTTGCATCACCATGGTATGGAGCAATCTGGGAAAGGAATATCCAAACAATAAAGAATTGCCTAAAGAAATCAATAGGTAAAAAACAAATTGAATTCTTTGAACTTCTCACTCTCATTAGTGAAATTGAGAATGTTGTCAATAACAGACCTCTTACTTATGTAGGGGATAATATTAATGATGTAGAGCCTCTCACCCCAAATCATTTGATTAAGGGAGAAGTCATTAACCTTCTACCTGATTACAATATCTCCTTGGATGATCCACCTTGGAGTGATAATAATCATGATTTGCAAAATAGATTATCACAAATAACAAATATAAAAACAAAATTTAAAAAGCAATGGAGTGATGAATACCTTGTTGGGTTGAGAGAAAGACATAAATATATACAAAACAAAGACTGGGTTAATAAAATTAGGGTAGGAGATGTAGTTCTAATTAGACAAAATACACCAAGACAGTGTTGGCCATTAGGTAGAGTTTTAGAACTAAAAACTGGGGAAGATGGATTAACCAGGGTTGTAAAACTTAAAACTGCTTCAGGTGAAACTATAAGAGATGTATCACTCTTATACCCCCTAGAAGTAGGACCAACTACTGTTAACAAAAATGATCAAGATGATGAATCTATAATAGATTCTGATGATGATCAAAATTTGACCCAAACTATACCAAACCTAACCTGTTCAATAAATGATGTAACTAGTCCTACTACTACAATAACCTATACCACAAATAGTAGACCACAACGTTCAACTGCTCTACGAGCTAGGCAGATGTTACAACAAAAGATAAGGGCTGGAGTATTGTAATATTTCCTATGGAAAATAAACTAAAATGCAACACCCTTTCATTTTGAAAAGGGTGAGGACTTTATAAAATGCTACACTTTTTATATTAAAAAGTGAGGAAAAACAAAAATGGAATAACAAATAAAACATAAAATATAGGTAATCTAAGATGGGTTAATAAATATTAAAGAAAAAATTGGGTTTCACATGCAATTTTTCCTTTCTGGCTGGCCCCAATGTATGGAAAATTTGGGAGTACCGAAATGGAAGACCCACCTAATCTTGGATAAGCCATATTGACATTAAAATAAATAATAATAAAAAAATAACTCAGAAGGAGAACATGAACTCTTGCTGAGAAAAATTAAAAAACACCAACGAAAAAACAAATATGGGATGAAAAGAAAAAAGATCCCATGGCTAGAAATAGCAACACGGTTTTAAGAAGAAGAAGAAAAAGATCGGGATAAGCAGAATAAGAGGGCGAGAAGCTGAATAAGCATAAGCTGATTAAGCATAACACAGCGACGGAAAAAGCCGGAATAAAAATGTTTTAGTGGTGTCAAGAGATAAAATTATAACAGTTTCAAGGTAAGAAGTTCATAAATTTCCCTTCGGTTATTAAATTTAGGTTAAATAAGCTGACATTTCAGCTGTAATTGTTTAACAAAAGTGTATGGAAGTCCTGTTTATGGACACATAGTTAGGCTAGTTCATCTTTGGCCTAGGTCTTCCATCTCCAACGTAGCCTAGGTTGTGTTTAGGCTAATCTGGTTGGAGCAGGACCTATTTTTTCCATACATATTATGGAAGATGAGAGCATGGAAATTGATGATGACAGCGACGATATTGACTTTGTTCCGGATTTTGAGCTGAGAGAAAACCATCAGAAGAGAATTATTTATGATAACTTAACAATAACAGCAGATAGATACCGTGTAAGTTACAGAGCTACTGCAGCTATAGTAAATGCAGCTTTGAAGGATATGGGAATATTAGACGAAACCAATATGTTGGATAGGAAAAAAGTGGAAAGAGAAAGAATACGTGTGGGTAAAAAGAACATAATCAAAGTGAAATCGGAGAACACACAGATTGAAGGCATCGGATTTGATGGTAGAAAAGATCAAACTAAGACAAAGAAGGGAATGCAGTACGAAGAACATTATGTAATAGTCAAAGAACTGGTGATGTTTACATGGATCATATAGCTCCAGATAACGGAACTGCTTGTTGTATTGCAGATGAAATAATAACTTTTATAGTTGATTCTAATAGCAAAGAATCCCTCAAAGCTTTGCTATGCGATGGCACCCCAGTGAACACTGGCAGGATTGGCGGAGTGCTAAAATTGATTGAATTATATCTGGACAGGCCGGTACAATGGCTGATTTGCCTTTTGCATGCAAACGAACTGCCTTCAGGCACGTATTTGAAGCAATTGATGAAAAAACTTCGGGAACAAACACCTTCAAAGGTTCTCTTGGAAATAAACTCCGAGACGATTTGACCAAACTGGATATAGTTGATTATACCCCTGTAGAGGGCAACATTAAAGAAGTTTCGGCCGATATTGTTAAAAGTTTCAGCAGTGACTAAAAATATATGTACGAAATGTGCATTATCATACAATCTGGACGCATCTCACAAGCGTTAGCCACCAGATCCCCAGGTGCCCTCCATCATGCAAGATGGCTAACACGAGCAAACAGGATCCTGCGCTTATATGTCTCTACACGGAATCCAGACAAAAACATCCAAGACCTAGTAAAAATTATAATGCTGGTTTACGCTCCAGGCTGGTTTTGGATAAAGTCTCATCCAAAGGCAAATGAGGGAGCATCCAATTTTTGGTATATCATGCACTTGCTTAAAGGCTTAGATAAAAAGCATCGGATGATTATGGAGCGTGTCCTCAGAAATAACGCCTATTTGGCCCACCAGAGAATATCTCACTCTCAATGATAACAGACACAAGAAGAGAGGTCAGAGAGCTGGCTCTTCAGCACATCATTCGAACAAGAACTAGGAGCACCAATGCGAGAAATTTTGAGCTGCCAAAACCACTGAACTTTGAAGCAGACGATTATCCTAACATGATCGACTGGGACAGCGAAAGCATCACCCCTCCACCTATTTTACAGAATTTGACAAATGATGATCTTAAAGTTCGAAATGAACCACTTCAGCTTATTCCCTTTCCCTGTCACAGCCAGGGAGTAGAACATGCTGTAAATGTGGTAACAGAAGCATCACAAGATAGAATTGGTTACGAAAACAGACATAAATTTATTTTGAATGTACTGGAGTCGAGAAAAAAGCTACCTGTGTTCCAATGGAAAGGCCAGTGGTGTCAGTAATTTACGATTTTAAATTTCTTAAGGTGAATATTTTGGTTTTAATATGCTTCAATTAAATTTCTTAAGGTGAATATTTTGAGTTTAGTATGCTTCAATTGATTCTTTAAGTAATATACGGAGAAAGATTTCTTATTATTATTATTATATATATATATATATATATATATATAATATATATATATATATTATACGGGGTGATTCAAAAGTCAGGTTACATAGGGATATACTGTATTATGTAATGATACAGGGGAATAGTCACATCACATGTTCGATATGGCCACCGTTAACAGCAATCCACTTGTGCAGCCAGCTAGGAATATCACATCAATGCGCTCCTCCTTCGATAACATCTCATAACTCATTTACCTGCAAAGAAACAGAAAAGCCCTATGTAACCTGACTTTTGAATCACCCTGTATATATATATATATATATATTATATATATATATATATATATATATATATATAAAACTTACTTTAACTTTACTTATATCATTATTTACTTTAATCTTTGTCATTTATCAGGTTTTTTAATTCAAAGAATTGGTTTCAATTTCATTTCAATTTAAAAAAAAGGGGGGCATATGCAACGGGTAGGGGGGGGGCGCATAGCAGTGTAATTACAGTATGTTGTTTAGGGGCCCAAAGGAAATTCCGAGCAGTGTGTAGAATAAGAATACAAAATTTCGACCCCCCTAAATATATATATAGTAAACAACAATGCTCCTAAAGTAATTAAATCGAAGTGCCTTTTGCAAGATTACATTTCAAGTAATAAAGGGATCCAACATTGACGTTCCTCTTTTGGTAGACCTTTTTGGTTCTTGGGTCAAGTAGAAAGGTATTAAATTCCTGGTTTGTGTCTGATTCTATGCTGTCACCAATTTGCAACGTAAATTTGAAAGAAATCTCTCGTTTATCCGTTTTGACAGTAATAGGGAATCTAACGGTTCAAAATCTTATTGTCAATGGGATCTTTGTGTATATAGGTACCGGATGTATATATTATATATATATACTGGGTGCCCATAATTCAAGAACCATAGGAATAATTGTATTTTTTCTAATAATTCTTGTACTTTCTAATAATGTTTTTCTTCTTTATTTTCTTTTTGATGAAAAAAATCGAGTGGAGTGATATCTGGTGACATGAGTGGCCATTCGATAGGACCCCTTCGGCCAATCCATCTGTTGGGGAACGTTTTATCAAGGTATTTGCGAACTTGCATGACAAAATGAGGAGGTGCACTGTCTTGCTGAAAAAACATGCCACGTCGTTTGTTTATCGGTACGTCATCCAGGTAATTCATCAAAAAGAAAAAAAAATTATTAGGAAGTACAAGAATTATTAAAAAAATACAATTATTCCTATGGTTCCTGAATTATGGGCCACCCGAATATATATATATATATATATATATTATATATATATATATATATATATATATATATTATATATATATATATATATAATTCAGACTGGCCCAAAAAAACTTATTTTTGAAAAGTGAAAGTCTCCCCCTAAAATTCTTACCATCATCATAATATACTCGCACACTAAATTTCAACAATATCTATGCACTTTTGGTGGTGCCGACAGCTCTTGCATTTTTCATTTATTGCGAAAATATCAATTGCTGGTAAAATTACTTTAAGAAATCCCGTAATTTGCAGTACAAATATTGTGTGCAAACCATGCTTATTCACACTCTTGCGGATTGTGTTCCACATGTTACACTGTTAGTGACAGTAACTGTTACACATGTTACCCTGTCACATGTTACACTGTTGAGTAGAAACACGTCTTTTGACCTGACGTCATTACTGGTGACGTCATTGGCTACGGAGGAAAGTGTGAGGGTGAGGGTCGCTGTTCACGTCAGTATTGTTTAAGACGCAGTGAGAGATTGATGTGTGAGGGTTTCTCTTAATATTTGCAGATTTTATCCTTCACCATGTCCGATTCAATTGTAACAAGAAGAAAAACTGAAATATGGCTGACTGGACAGCCAATTGACACAATTGGCAGTAAGAAGCTTCCATCCAATGGAGATGTACTACGTCAGCTTTTCTGTCTCACAAACAATAAGAAAACATTGAAAGAAGCATCCAACATAGTTTATGCTGAAATTTTTGAGATTTGGGACAAGGCGAAAATACCCACCAGAGCCAAACAGCATGTACTAACGAAAATTCAAAAAGTGTATGAGAACTTCAGATCACTTCAAAAATCAAAATCAAACCGTAATCAAAATCAAATTAAAAAAGAAACTGAATTCCAAGATAGTTTAGATAACCTTTTTGATATAGCTCACGTAAATGCTTTACAAATGATGTCAAATGAGGAAGATAGATCATTCCTACATGCTCAAAGAGAAAAAGGGAGGCGAGGTTACATGACTGATATTAATAACAAACTGGTCTCTAAGCAAATGCGAAAACGGAAAAAAGAGGAAAGAAATGCTGCACTAAAAGAAGCTGAGGCATTGCGAAAGAAACTGTCATCAGCTGCAGTTCAGTTCAGTAATAGCAGTTCAAGCAGTAGTAGTGATGAGCAACCAGAGCCAGGCACATCGTACACTCCTGAAATGACATCCAAACCTTCAAGCAGCAGAATATCAAATAAGTGTAAGGGCATCGTAACACCTGATCTGGCAATGGCATTAGATCGAACAAAAACAAGTGATCGTAGTGCTGTTATGGTGATTCCAGCTGCTGCAACTTCTCTTGGACATGACATTGACAATGTTGTTTTAAGCAGAAGTACTCTACAGAGGACAAGGAGTGCCGTACGCCAAAAAGTTGCAGGTGACATTAAGCAAACCTTTACCTTTGACGTTCCGCTTACCATTCATTGGGATGGTAAAGTAATGCATGACAGGTGATGAAAAAATAGATAGGCTAGCTATTCTTGTATCCAGTGGAGGAACGTCTAAGCTTCAAGCAGTACCCAAACTTCTTTCTGGAGAAGGCGGAAATATTGCAGAAGCAGTTCTAGAATGCTTAGACGATTGGAATTTGCAAGAATGTATTCAAGCAATATGTTTTGATACTACCGCTAGCAATACTGGCCAAAAAAAGGCGCTTGCATGATAATCGAAAGTAAGCTTGATAGAAAACTCCTTTCTTTGGCTTGTCGCCACCATATTAATGAAATTGTGATATCAGACGTCTTCAAGAAGTGTTACGGTGATTCAACGGGACCGGATATATTACTTTTCAAACGTTTCGAGATTTCCTGGAAACAAATAGATGATAAAAGATATGAAGCTACCAATACAAACATGCCGTGGAAAGCAGAAATCCTCAAACTGTGCGAAGAACAGCTTGTCAGAAGTCACCTAAGAGCGGATTATCGCGAACTTCTTGAATTATCAATTAATTATTTAGGTGGTGTTCTATCAGGAGGAGTACATTTTCGTCAACCTGGGGCTTTACATCGCGCTAGGTGGATGTCGCGAGTGATTTATGCCATCAAAATTGTATTGTTTCGCTCGCAGTTCAACCTGACAAAACAGGAACTGATTGCAATGGAACGCTTCTCTCGCTATGCTGTCCACTTTTATGTGCCAAAATGGTTTGCGGCTCCTATCGCATCTTTTGCACCAAGAACCGATTTGGAGTATGTACAAGAGCTTCAGCAATATGATGATAAGAAACTTTCAGCAATAGCTAGCAAAGCACTATGCCGTCACCTCTGGTATCTAAATGAAGAACGTGTGTCGCTTGCCTTTTTTGATGATGGCATAACTTTACAAGTGAAACGGCAGATGATTCAGGCATTGAAAAGACCTGGTTCAGAAATACCAGAAAAACGAATTGCTTTTGACCACACTCATGATGACCCACTAGGAAAAAGTCTGGCGGATATTGTCACAAGCTCAAGTCGCTCCTTCTTTGAGAAATTGTCCCTTCAATCGACGTTTCTCGAAGTAGATCCTGCAGAATGGGATAACAGAGACGACTATAAATTAGCTAAGGAATATGTTAAGACAATGAATGTTGTAAACGATAATGCAGAGAGAGCGGTCTCATTAATTCAGTTTCAGCAGTCATCTCACAAAAAACGAAGAACAACTGCGGTACCTTCTTCAAGTCGTGAAAAACACCGAGAGTAGTTTCCAGAGGCAAAGAAATCAATGATAAAGACAGGAAACACATCAACCTCATGAGTTAACATTAAAAAAAATGGATTAGGCCTATTGGGGATACCACTTAAAAAAAAAACGCGCCTGTTGTAGTTACGTCCTGGGTGGTGCGGAAAAACTACACATTTCAGAGTCTGTCGGCACTACTAAATATTATGGAATCCGGCTGAAACTTCACTCGAAACTTCCTATCGACACGCATAACAAAAGCACATACTTAATTTATTTTTCTTACTCTTATACTTATCTTCGGAAGCAGCGGAAACTGTATGACGAAAATTCATCTTTGAAAAGAGCAGTAATGGGGATTTTTATTTTTAATCACAAAACTTCTGAGTGCTTTGTTTAAGATCTACAGATCTACAGAAGCTAAGGCTAACAAAGACCCTAAGATCCACTCTAAGGTTAGCCCGAGAGAAAGAAGAGAGTAGGGGGTTAAAAGAAGACAATAAGGGGTTAAGTAAGTAACAAAACCTATCATTCGTGGGTTAACATTCATTCAGAAAAAGAGAGAGAACGACTCAACATCATCATCTGCCGGCCACTGCCGATAAGTCGGAAAAATAGTCGAAGAGAATAGGAAAGGGATGAAAGGCGAAAAGAAGTAAAATAAGAACGCTTACAAACCATGCAAACACAGTCTTAACTCAAAACTGTCATACCATGCAAACTACAGACATGCAAGTAAAGAGAGGATAGGGAAAGGAAAAAAGTATGAAGAGTATAACAAAAAGTGGGTTAGTTTACTGTACGAGCTACATGTAAGTTCGTGTTAGTCTAATTTTTTTTTTAATATAATTTTGTTGCTGGCATGTCACAATTTGACATTAATCGTCAACAGAACAAAACTTCGAGCATTACCCCCAGAGCTCCTAGTAGTATGGGCTCAAAATGGTAGAGTGCAATGCAATGGCAAATGTTGCAAGATGTTGCAACAGTGCCAACCCCCATCCCCCTTCGTTGCAAGGCACCTCATAGTACCAACCCCCACCCCCTTTGTTGCAAGACACCCATAGTGCCAACCCCCAACCCCTTTTGTTGCAAGGCACCCCCTAAATGGGGGAGGGAGAATGAGAAACAAGGGGTTATGCAACTTGGAGCCAGAGTTGTCCCCCAAGTTGCAATGAACCCCGCTGGGGGAGACCTCTTTGGGGGATAAGGTAGGACGGCCTCACCCCCCAAAGGGGCATACCTAACCTGAGAGAGAGTAGAGAGAGGAGAGGTGTTCGCTTGACAGGAGCCAAGCGCATATTAAGACTTTAGCCGAGCGGCCGTTGTCTTATAGGGCCCCTAATCAGCCAGTTGGCTTAATCAGCCAGTGCCTCCAGACATCATCAGCCAGTTGGCACAGTGTATACTTCGTTTGGCAGGTACACACCCGTCTATACGCCCATTACGTTTATATGCGTCGGGCGACCGCGTTAAACTGTAAGTCTAAGGTGGAGTGAAGGCGGGCTCGAGACCCAGCGCGTCCTTCCGCGGTTGCTAGGCAGGGTGCCCTAATGATCCGTGTTAAACCGTAGGTCTAAGGTGGAGTGTAAACATCCTTCCACGGTTCGTAGCGACAGGATCCCGTTATTGCAACACTCGATCATGTTGTTTATCTGTTTGTTTATTTCCCTCTTTCTCTCTTATATATATATATATATTATACACACTTCCCCGTTTAAAAGTAGGTCTAAGGTGGAGTGTAAAGCTTGATCTTCACCAGAATGAACAATTCGGGCGGAAAGCAAAGGCGAACCCATATATGTACATTTCCGGAAAAAGTTCATCTAAAAATTCGTGTAAACATCTTTCCACGTTCTCTCTCTCATATATATATATATATATATATATATATATATATATGATACACACAGACAGTGCATGGAACAAGGAACTCTTCTGGGATAATTAAATCCACTATAGTCCGAATAAGTAATGGTAAATGACAAATACCATGAAAAAGAAAAACTATGGTATTTGTCATTTACCATTACGTATTCGGACTATAGTGGATTTAATTATCCCAGAAGAGTTCCTTGTTCCATGCACTGTCTGTGTGTATCATAAAAAACTCAGGGGACCATTCTGAGTTCATTCCCATATATATATATATATATATATATATATATATATATATTATATATATATAGCCCCGTTTAAAAGTAGGTCTCAGGTGGAGTGTAAAGCTTGACCTTCGCCAGAATGAACAATTCGGACGGAAAACAAAGGCGAACCCATATATGTACATTTCCGGAAAAAAGTTCATCTAAAAATTCGTGTAAACATCTTTCCACGTTTTTCTCTCTCATATATAAATATATGGGAATGAAAAACTATGGTATTTGTCATTTACCATTACTTATTCGGACTATAGTGGATTTAATTATCCCAGAAGAGTTCCTTGTTCCATGCACTGTATGTGTGTATTATATATATATATATATATGCACTGTATGTGTGTGTCATATATATATATATCTCCCCGTTTTCAAAGTAGGTCTAAGGTGGAGTGTAAAGATTGGTCTTCACCAGAATGAACAATTCGGGCGGAAAAAAAGGCGAACCCATATATGTACATTTCCGGAAAAAGTTCATCTAAAAGTTCGTGTAAACATCTTTCCACGTTTCTCTCTCATTATATATATATATATATATATATACACATATATATAATATATACACACATGTGTGTGTGTATATATATATATATATATATATAGCCCCGTTTCAAAGTAGGTCTAAGGTGGAGTGTAAAGATTGATATTCACCAGAATGAACAATTTGGCGGAAAACAAAGGCGAACCCATATATATGTACATTTCCGGAAAAAAGTTTATCTAAAAGTTCGTGTAAACATCTTTCCACGTTTTCTCTCTCATATATATACCACGTGACCACAAAAATTGTCCCTGTTTTTAATCGCTTATTACTCAGTCATTATTGCAGCTTCACAAATGAAATAAAAAGCATTCGAAAGAGAACATTTTAAAGTTTTAATTTATTCTACATGTGTTCAAAGTGACGTCCCTGGACATTCTTACATTTCACACAACGGGAAAGGAAGTTATTTATTACATTTTCCAAAACGCTGCATTCAATGGACTGTACACTCTCTACCACCGCTTGCTTTAATTCTTCGATAGAGGATGGCTCTTGCCTGAATACTTTGTCCTTGACAAATCCCCAGAGAAAAAAGTCCAAAGGTGATAGATCGGGAGATCTTGCGGGCCAGGGAAACTGCGAGCGATGAGAAATGAATCTTTGTTCAAAAAATCTTGTTAACATTCCAGTGATTGCCTAGTTGTGTGGGCTGTTGCTACGTCTTGCTGAAACCACTTGTTACTGCAGTTTTCTTGTTCAAAAACAGTGTTCAGCATTTCTACATATCTTTCTGAAGTTACTGAAAGCGGTCTCCTTGTCTCTGGGTCCTCAAAAAAGTAAGGACCATAAACCTTGCTGCTACTCAAACCACACCAGACAGTAACTTTTGGTGAATGCAGACGTTTCTCCAAGTGTATATTTGGCTTGTTTTAACCAACACCGGTAATTCTGTCTGTTGATGAATCCATTGAGATAGATGTGGCATTCATCACTGAATATTATGTCACTTAATCTTATCTGGTTTTGTTCAATTATTGTTTCAATGCGTTCACAAAACATCAAACGACGCTGGTAGTCTTGTTCGATAAGCTGTTGCAAACACATAATTTTGAATGACTTCATTCTCAAATCCAACGTGATTATTTTCCGAATGCTCTCCCGTTTGATTCCTGTCACAGCTGATAGTCGTCTCACAGATTTCTTGTTGTCCGTTTCAAGCTGATTTGCGACTGAATCAATGTTTTCAGGGGTTCGCACACCTTTGCTGTGCCCAGAGTTGCCTTTATGCATGTTCTTGATTGAGCCGTGATGTTTCCATTTTGCTAAAATCCTGCGAATCGTTTTAGGATCTATGGTCCTTTGCTGACCGTATTGTCGTCTGAAAGACCGTTGGGTGGCAATTACCGAGCCATGTTTGATCATCTCTTTTGCGATGAAAACACGTTGCATGTCCGACAAATAACCCATGATTGTGTTGGATAAAACTGTCATTTTTTTATAAGTACTGATTTCGTATCCAGGATATCGAAAAAATTAAATAAAACTTTTAAATATTCTTTTTCGAAAGCTTTTTTTTCATTTGTGAAGCTGCATAATGACTGAGTAATAAGCGATTAAAACAGGGACAATTTTTGTGGTAAAAAAAGACGGAGCAACAGCCCACACACTAGGCAATCACTGGAATGTTTAACAAGATTTTTTGAACAAAGATTCATTTCTCATCGCTCGCAGTTTCCCTGGCCCGCAAGATCTCCCGATCTATCACCTTTGGATTTTTTCTCTGGGGATTTGTCAAGGACAAAGTATTCAGGCAAGAGCCATCCTCTATCGAAGAATTAAAGCAAGCGGTGGTAGAGAGTGTACAGTCCATTGAATGCAGCGTTTTGGAAAATGTAATAAATAACTTCCTTTCCCGTTGTGTGAAATGTAAGAATGTCCAGGACGTCACTTTGAACACATGTAGAATAAATTAAAACTTTAAAATGTTCTCTTTCGAATGCTTTTTATTTCATTTGTGAAACTGCAATAATGACTGAGTAATAAGCGATTAAAACAGGGACAATTTTTGTGGTCAGGTGGTATATATATATATATATATATACTTCCGTCTAAAGTAGGTCTAAGGTTGAGTGTAAAGCTTGACCTTCGCCAGAATGAACAATTCGGACGGAAAACAAAGGCGAACCCATATATGTACATTTCCGGAAAAAAGTTCATCTAAAAATTCGTGTAAGCATCTTTGTCAAACTGCATTAATTATCTCACTCTCCGTCTGTCTTAAATCTAATATTACGGTCTTTTTTATCTGTAACAATTAAAACAGGACAAATGGTGCACGTAGCATTAATGGTTAATTAGAAAGGAATATGGTAAAGGAAGGAAAAAGGTGAAAGCGCTATAAACAAGAGCCTTCCTAAACATCTAATTAAACGATGTAATTAGCTGGACAATAGGACATAAATATTTATGGAAAATAATATATACAGGGTGAGTCAAAAGTAGCGCCCGATTTCTGTTTTTTCGGCTGTCACATTGTGCATCGATCACGAGGGAGGGCACTTTGAAAATTGCAAGTAAAACAGCTTGGTACAGTTCCGTAATAATTTTCCCCCGAATAAATGGTTAGATAAACATGATAAACATGTCATTCATTTATTTCTACCTTCTTGTACACTGTAATACAAATGGCAAACAAACAATCAACTGACAGAAATCGGGCGCTACTTCTGACTCACCCTGTGTATATATATATATAATATATATATATATATATATATATATATATATATTAAACATCGTTCTGAAAATGTCGGAGTTTGGCGGAAGCGATAGATAATTTCGACTAAAAATCCAATAAATAATCTTCTTTCCGCAGTTTATTTCGAGATCATAAAGATTAAAACTTCGCTAGCAATTGAATCGTTGTTAAAGTATATCTCTGCTAATCATAGTATTTCTACAACAAAAAAAATTTAATTACGGGCCATAAACGGCTTTCCATTCTGAACTTTTCTCATATATATATATATATATATATATACACACACACACACACACACATGTTGTTTATTTTTTTATTGGCGGTTCTCTGATTTCCAAGATTCGAGATAAGGTACGCATTTTTAAATTGTATTACACAGTATCGGTCAATCTTATTTCACTTCGCTCGAGAGCGTGCTTAATGATGCACTACATCACACGTCTTTGTTTAATAAATTTATCTGTTCTATCGCTCAAATATCTTTCACTTTTATGTTTCAAGGTACTATAAACCATAGTTAGCGTTTCTCTCAAGCATTCGCGAATTGTACCCATAAAACGTTTCACATACCAGCCTCAACTCTCTCCCCCTCTCTCTCTCGGTCGAATACAAGATCAAAAAACAAATCGATTCTCGTCTCTCCACGAATGGGGATATCTGACACGGCCCAGATTTCACGGAGCAACCAACCACAGCCCTGTGGGCGGGTCCCAGGACCTCTGTTTGGGCGCTATGCAGGCCTACGCGTCAAGTCCGGCCAAAATTCACCGCTAGCCAATAGGAAGCTAACGATTGTGTTTTGTGGGTTGGTCACAAGCCCCCTTATAAAAGGGAGAATTCCATCTCAGAGCCTCAGTTCGTATGTTTTTTCGTTTAGTGCTTTTCAAATATACACTATGGGTCAGTTATCGTCCTACAATTCTCTGGAATTGATTGAAGATAAAGACTTTTATGCTCACGCAACGCGTCTAATTTTCAGCGCTGCAGATCGGGATGAACTTTTATCTACCCAGATTGCTACGGAAAATTGTGACGAAATGCAAGAACCGTTCAATGAAGAAGATATTAAAATGTAAGTAACTATATTCTGCGGTTCATTTAATGTTAACTTATAAGTGCCTAACCTAGCTTTATTCTGAGTTTTCCTACAAAGAAAAATTAATCTGAGGACTCTTTCTCGTTTATAATAATATAACCTAACCTACATAATATATATATATAAATATAATATTAATATATATATATCGGCCAGGACTCTTTCTCGTTTATAATAATATAACCTAACCGGTACATAGTAATATATATGGGCCAGGACTCTTTCTCATTTATAATAATATAACCTAACCGGTACATAATATATATATATCGGCCAGGACTCTTTCTCGTTTATAATAATATAACCTAACAGGGACATAATATATATATATATATATATCAGCCAGGACTCTTTCTCGTTTATAACAATATAACCTAACCGTAAAAGGCCGCAATAAACGCGTTTTGTAAAATATTTTTAATTATTCTCTGTTTCCTTTGGGGTTATTTCAGCATATATATATATATATATATATATATATATAATATATATATATATATATATATATATGGTGGAGCTTTAATAATATTTTTCTCGATAATTCAGCACCGCAGTAGGATTTTTAAATTACTAAAACTTTTAATTATCTGCTTTTTTATTATAATTTTTTAAATTCGTGGCATTTTCTCTTATTGTAGCTCTTTATTTTTACTTAACCTTTTTGGACCGATGTGGAACTCGTTCGTGTTATAGCTACTTTTGATGAAAGGGGAATATATGATATGGATGCTTCTCAGCACAGCCAAACCAGTGACCTGAATACAGAAGTCGAGGTATTGGCTCACATCCGGTCAAACGAGTGTCAGATTATCGAGGAACTAATGTAAGTGTTTTTGAGGTTAAGAACAAAACACATTGTATTTTCATTTATTAAATGGCAGAAAACATGTACAAAGCGGAACCAGTGTCCGTTAAATAAGTCTTAATGGCTACATTTTACAGTTACAAATGTATATACACCTTTACATAATATAGATATACACCTTTACACATTACAGCGGGTGTTAACTTATGGGAACCTTTTTTTATCTGTCTGCATACACTTTTATCGTTCATCTCTGTGTCGCACAAATCGAATAATTTTAAAAAATTTATAAATCCCTTCCCACGTGACATGTGCAGGAGAAACGAAATGCAATACATGCCGCACCCTTGAAATCGGTATGGCTTCCAAACAATCTCAGGTACATGTAATTGCGCTATGAACTGCACAATTACCGAATCATTCCAGGGCTGAAATCCGAGTGAATCAAAATAGTACATTCTTTCCCTATTTTTAAAATAGATTGGAAACCAATGGATCCCCTCACCCCCCACAATAATCCCGTACCAGTTTCTCGTACTTGGCAGCTTCAATATTTCATTCTTCGCAAACACACCGATAAATTTTAAGCGTGTGAAACGGTCACTTTTCATTACTCTCTGGAGTGTATTCGCGTCCATTTTAAAAGTCTGTGACCACGTTCCTGAAACGATAAACTTCTATTAGTGCCTGTGATTCGAGGTACAGGAGTACACTTATAGGCGCGTCTATAGGCTTGGCAAATTCCAACCTGACTGAGATATCCCTAACCTGCTGTGGACTTAAATGCGTATTTGTGCCAGCAGACAAGTCAGGTGTAATATAAAATGAATAAATGTTAAATTCTTCGACAAATTCTTTCTGCGTTACACCAAATCCAATTCGTCACAGGCGCCTGTATTATGAGCCAGACTATTATATGCTCTCGCGCAGAGCGGGAACACAGCGTCTGATGAGTAGTCCGTAATCATGGTCCCTCCCAAAGCATGCCATTTACGTATAGAGTAATATTTTTAAGGCCGAAATTCTCGAATTTAAAGGCACTCTTTTTTTTTTATTTTCCATTCGTCGAGGCGTGGTCCTGCATTCCAATTAATATCCCTTTAGGTAGGACTCCAAGGGCTACGTTTTCTAGCTGCTTCGAGGCCAGTCCGGTGGGCACCGTGTATAGTTTGATCTGTACCCTGTTAATTGGGTATTTTACTGTGGCGTGTATTAAGTCTTTCTCAATTTCTATTTGTTTCGTGGAACTTAATTTCACTCGGCGTATACGCAAATACGTCTCCATGATGAGAATCACAACGGGTTTCGCGCCCTCTTCTTGATCAGAACCCAGATTTATGCAGATCTCAGGAATCGTGCGAGTAAGCTTCAACTTCATATCCACCCCGTTCATAAGCAACTTCTCCTTGAATGTGAAGTCTGTATGCAGGCGTCCAAAACATTCATGTCTTTTTTTTAGAATTTATAAATTTATCCTTTATTCCATTTTCATCTTTAGTGTGGTAATACCCGTCGGCGGTTAAAAAGGTGTCCTTTCCTTCTTTTGAAAAGTTGAGGACATTTTCCAGATAGGCTCGTAGGTGGTAGTACCCCGTTCCTGCCGAGATGTTAACCTGGTTTAAATACACTTCACACTGGCTGAATATGGAGTGTAAAAAGTTGGTTTCAGGGTAGGCAGAGTAACTATCATCGCAGTTCGTTCCATCAGAATGGGCTATACGCAGTTTAGCGTACATGTGCATGCAGCTCGGGTCAAAAAAGTAAGGGCATCACGAATTCTATAGCGACACTGGGCGAACTAATTGTGTTTAAGGGGTTAATTGTAATAAAGTCGCTATGCTCAATAGAGACCTGAGTGGGGGGCATATCAAAGAGGGACAGTTCCGATTTACATCATTGTGAACTACACGGATGGTTGAAACGCGCCATGACGAGTCAGAAATAGTGCCACCTCCCTCGACAAGTATCAGTCAACCTATGATTCGTGAGAGTAGTGCATCTTTGATGATTTCATCCCGTGTATGTTTCAAGTGATTTTTTAGAGCTTCTTTAGGCCTAGTTCCACCCATTATGTCTTATGCCGCGTTAAAACCTGTTTGTAACGCCTTCCGCCCTAGGTACCTGGCACCCCTCTTCAACACTGGGACAGCGGTGCGCAGTATGGATGAAAAAATAGATCCAAGTCCACTTTCACGCTGGTATCTCACCCCTCGGTAGACTGTGAAAGGTCTTCGAGTCATTATAAACGACGAAAGTGTAGTTTCACTGTTAAGCTCCCATCACCGAATGGGAAATTTTTTCCCTCAATCGTTCTTATATATATCGAGATGTTGGTTAATAGATTAGTCGCAACATTCACATAATGGGGCTTGTCATATGTAATGCTCGAACTTTTCCCTCTATGGTTGGGGATGTGTGCATGAGCAGCAGGCGCGCCTGGGTGTCTCCAACAAGTTGGTGCTCTACGATATTGCTGTAAATATAGCACATGTCTGGGGGCGGAGAGCTTTCACCCAATTTCTCCATCTTCAATTGATACATTAGGCTGGACAAGTCATGCTGTGCCTCGTGAAAGGTATCTCTTTGGAGAGCTGCGCTATATCGGCCCTCAGCCACAATTGTGAACAGCTCTTTATCTTTAATATTTCTACTAAGCGTTGATTTTAACTTCAATGTGCATGCAGGCGTGTCTATGTTTACGACACCAAAAAGTAAATCGTTTGTCAGGTACGACCTTTCAAGACTCTTGTTTAACCCCGTTACAATGTCCATGGCTGTATCATAATGCCCGATTCCTAGCGATACATTTGTGCTATAGTACCGTTCCTCACCGAACAGGACTGAACACAGTATTGTCTAAGGTTATGCCTAATTTTTCGCACTCATCGAATCTTCTAATGATCAGAAATATGATTTGCTCATTTTCAAGAGTTAAAAATTTGGTGGCTCACTGGAGTTCACATAACCCCACCTCATACGAATCACGTTCCAGTTCAATGGGCCCGTCGAGTTCTGTCACAAAGTTGGCGAGGGTGTTGTTAGGATGTACAGACAGAGAAGAAGGGGACGGGAGTGTGACATAGAAGTGGCTAGGTGCCATGTTGCATACTAATTAAGCTTCATTATTGCAGCAGCTTTTATATAGGTGTTGAAGCTTTCTGGGTAACCCAGCCATTTCACCAGGTACATTTTTCTCTTTCCTGAACCTTTGCTTCCTAAAATGTTTTCAATTTTAAACACACTTTTTCCTAAATTAAATTTCACTTTCTGCAGCTCCTCGCGGTAAAAGCCTCCAGCGATCTCTTCCCCGTTCAAATCTTCAACGTAATACATCATTATCTCACCTTTAGGTCTCATAGCACGAACTTTAAAAATCTCGTGTCCATCCTCGCTCAAATCCCTTCGCGAATTTATTTCCCGAACGTGATAGCCTTACATAATCATTGATTTTGAAATGTGTAGAGTGTGGTGGTAGTGGTGTTCCATCTCATCTCACCTCTGGTATCGCACCTCTTTCTAAAACTTCGTTAGGCGTTGTGCCACTCGTACAATAGTGTGAATGGTTGTATGATGATGCCAATGAAACGAGAACGTTTATAGATCTGTATGTGTTTTATGTGTAAAATAACGAGGCATACGCTCCTTTATAGTACGTTGAACTTTTTCAGCTAAAGAGGCCTTATGTATAGAACTGCTAGTGTAGTAACTGATATTAAACTCTCTCAGCATGTTCTGAAAAGCGCGACCTATAAATTCTTTCCCCATATCCATACAAAAATAGCCAGGAATCCTGTTCTCTTTCAACATCAATGTTTTGGTCACTTTAGCAACTGTTTCAGGCGATTTATTTTTCAGGGGAATTAGCCACAGATATCTAGAGAATACATCTATTATGAATAGGATGCAGCGGTACCATCGTTATACACTGAATATCTTTGCATGTTTGTTAAATCCGCTTGCCAAATAGAGTCAATCAAAGCAGCTGTTGTCTTGGCCGTTTGAAATCTTTTTTTCACCGGTTTATGAAGTGTATAAACATCCTGTTCCCGCAAAAATCTCTCAACATCTTTTTTCCTTACACCGTAAACACCTCTGTACAGTCTATCAACGCCACCATAGGAGGCGGGGTTAGAAATGTCATAATAGCGTTTACTTAATATGTTAGCCATTTGCATATTTTAGAGACACGTGGATAAGGCTCGCCGTTTGTTCTCTTCTTTCTCCTCTTCAGAGACGCTGCTGCTGCTGGGGGCGATGGCGTACTCAGTTGTGACACATTGGAGACTTGACCCAAGTCTTTTAACCTATTCAGATTACCTATCAATGTTTTGGGGACATTTATTTGTTGTAGTCTTGCTTTAATATGCTTCCATCCTGTTGGTGAGGGTCTATCCCACTTTCTCATCAGATCATGAACAATATCAACGATATTGGATCCTTGTACCCTTGTTCCTTCAACAATGACCTCGCCTGTATCGGCCCAATGTATGATGGGGTCCTCACTCAATAGATTATAAAATCTTAAGCCTTTATTCCTCAATGTATGTGGGAGGCTGTTTTTTAGAACATGTTCGATGTGTTGTGTTCCGTTGCTCTTTGGTTGGTCATCTCTAACGTCGGGACCAGGTCCTGTGTCACCATGCTCAGCACTACTCGCGCTGTGCCTAATAACCACGGGGAGCTCTGTCGGATTCTTGTAATTCTCGTACTCATGAAGAAATTTCTGCAAAGCCTCTGGGTACAAGACCCTTTTCTCATCAGGTGACTTTTCACTGTTTAATAGGGCTAGCAACTCGCTTTCCATTCTTTTAAGCCTACCTTTACGGGGTTCTAGAGCCGTGTCTGGAGTCTTTGAACTTTGCAATGAAGCATACACCTCGTGCGGAATCACAACTACCTTCTTCATTACATTAATCTAGTCAGTAAAGGACCCAAAACTGAAAATAAGATGGGTAGGAATGATCCTCCTCTTTGTACAATAATGTGCTTTTTCTTACCCACAGTTTGACTTTTATGAGCGAACGCTCGTATTTTGTTCTTGTAACGACGTAAGCGATCCTTCTGAGAGAGTTTTATTGGCACATTACATTTTATAACATTACGGCAGATTTCACAGATGCATTTTAAAAAGTCAGAGTCGATATTTTTAACAAACATTTGTTGCAGTGCCCGGGGCAATCTTTGATAGATTTTTATTAATTCACGGTATTTCTTTAGCCTATTTGTCATTCTGGAATATACACCGTTTCAGGTTCGCTTGGTTATATATTCGTTCTTAGAAGCACCCTCAACGTGTTTCGCGGGTGAAGGTCACAAAGCAAATATCCATAACGCTGGTTTGTGGCCTCTTTATAAACCTCCAAAAACTCCTTACGGATTCGGGAACATTTGATTGGCTAATACCCCAATTTGTGATACATCTCTACGTTGCGCGAATAAGACTAGATATTTTGTATTTAGCGACACATCGCTCATGTATCTATTTTTGAAAAATAGATTCTGATTGATGAAGAACACGCTTACGTTAAGATAGTGGGAGAATACTGTAAATATCTCGGCAAACGTTTAATCCATCTCCAACATGAGATCGTCAATTACAATGACTGTATGTTCATTTCCCTTTAACGAATTAACGTCATATACACCTTTGTGGAACAAAATATCATCTTGGTACTCGTTGAACACTGATTGACACGTCGAATAGCACCATATAACTTTATGCACAAATTTTGAGAACATCTCTCCCTTCTCTTTAATCTGTAGGGCTAGATATAATACATGTGGATGGGCTCGTGAACCTGAATTTTTCTACAGAATCCATTTCTAACACGTCACACTCCTAAGTGGGTCATTTATAAAATATTACAAATTTTGTGTGCTGTTCCTTATATTTTGTTTTCTTCTCCCACAGAACAGTGAATGACGATGAGGTACAACACCCCATCATCGATATCACAGACGAACCCGTTGACCGTGCAGCGACAGAATCCATCCGCGCTGACGAATCCTCACCAGCGACACCTGTAGCACGCGCCAGTTCAAAGTGGAGACATGATGAAGAGCCCACCACGTCAGGTATAAAGCGCGCCAGGATTGTGCCGGTTGTTAGAGCCCCAGTAATAGATCCCCAACCCTCACCGTCTTACGACACAACTCCCACACTAGTACATTCCTCAAATATACCCCTTTATTCAATTCCGGGTACATCTTCCACCTCCACGGTGACAGGACAATTGCGTCCTGGTCAAGTGCGTCCCGGACAAATGCGTCCCAATCATTGGCGTCCCTGGACAATTGCGTCCGGTTTTATTTCGTCCCGGACAATTGCGTCCGGTTTTATTTCGTCCCGGGCAATTGCGTCCCGGACAATTGCGCACTTCCCCAACTACTATATGAAGTTTATTTATTAGAGAAGTGAATAGAAAGTTCAGTGTGACTTCACCTACGCAGTTGTCCAGGGACGCCAATGACGAGGGACGAGTATGTTTGTTATTGTAATTTTGTATGGGATATAATGCCCGGTTAGATTAATTGAATGCCCAGTTAGGTCAACTGTATGCCTTTGACGATTGGTTAGGTTAAGTTGTGATATTTTCGTTAAAACTAACGAAACTAACTTTATCTTCAGTGGACGTAACCCATAAAATTTGACAATGATGTTGCTGATAATGGATAAAGTTTTAGAGAACAGTTTCGAACAGAACTTATGAGCATATAACAAGTTTAATAGGTTAAAATGAAAAGTATATTTGAAATTCCGATGCTAACTTTCTATTCACTTCTCTAATAAATAAACTTCATATAGTAGTTGGAGAAGTGCGCAATTGTCCGGGACGCAATTGTCCGGGACGCAATTGTCCAGGGACGCCAATGACCGGGACGCATTTGTCCGGGACGCACTTGACCAGGACGCAATTGCCCTAGAACCATCTTCCACAGCAGCTTCTCATTCTGTTGAGGATGGTATAACATTCGAGTTGATGCGCACCGCTACCCCCACCCCAGCCTTGACTAGAAATCGGTATATAGTCAGGGTTAATCCTAGGTCCATGTATAGCAATGGTGTTGAACACGGACTACGGCGCATAGTTGAACGTATTGTAGAGTTTGCCCTTCAGAACCACGACGAACGTGAAGTCAGGACGAGGCTGTCCTTCGGATTCGGGTCAGATGACGGAGATGTAGATGATTTTTGTGTAGTAATACCGTTCAGACGTTTGGCAGCTGAAGCGTATATATTAGGTCGTATAATGCAGGCCTCTCAAATTAGTATAGCCTTCAATATGAACAACTTCACGGTAAATATTGACCGTGTATTCCGTGTTGCGGGTCATAGTGCCACACCTTATACTCTTAACTTCAATTCTCAGGCTATTTATAGACATCATATAAACGTGGATCGTGGCTGCAGCTTTATAGCAATAGTCTTAGCTCGTATGTTTACTGTACTATGTACACGGGCCCAAAAAATTTGGTTGCCTACGGTAATGGAGCGTGCCCGTAAACTAGCTGTAGACTGTAAACTTGAGTTTGACTGTAATATGGGTCCTGAAAAGCTGAGAAGGGTAGAACAGGAAATGAATGTTTGTATAGTTGTATTTGGAATGGACGATCGTCGTAGAACTGTATATGTTTTTAAAAGCTGTGTGAGAGATCGTACAAGACACCTACTTATTTTAGGACTGTCAGGGACAACGTATCTCCCCATCCGTAATATAAGGGGCCTTTACGCGAGTTATGATAAAAGTCGAAAATGTGGTCGACATCATGATTTGTGTAAGGGGTGCATCGAGTTTGCGGATGATATAGTGAAACATTGTAAAGATTGTCACATGGTATGTGAGCAGTGTGAAAGCCGTGTAGTTGAAGCTGAGAAGAGGGATTGTGATGTGTGTAGATGCACATTTTTCAATAATAACTGTTTTGAGCTCCATAAATCAATTGGCATGTGCAGGAAAATGAGAATCTGTGAATGTGGTGTGTTTCATATGATGGATAATTGGGCGAATTTCAAGCATAAATGTGATAAAATTCACTGTTCTACATGCCATGAGAAATATAAGGCGGTTGGAGTAAAGTATGTATGTTATATGAAAGACACCAAGCCTAAAAACAACGCTTGTATAACTGTGTACTACGATATAGAAACATACACGAACGCTGAAACCAAAGAGGTTATTCCACATTTACTTGTGAGCCAGACTATCTGTGATGAGTGTATGGAGATCGAGTGTGATGAGTGTCACAAATGTGGTAAACGGACAAACGTTTTAAAAACGAATGCCTACGATAGCCCTTTGAAACGCTTTGTGTCCTATATTGTCAAGTTAGCGGACAAGTTAAAAAAAATGACTGTGTATATTCTTGCCCATAAGGGGGAAATTTCACACACAGTTCCTTTATAATGAGTTGCTTGAGCACGAGTCATCTGAGATATTTACAGGTGATCCCTTGAAAAAAGGCACCAAACTAATACAGATGCAAATAAGAGGTAATGTACAGTTTAAAGACACTTTATTATTCACACCTTGTAAATTAGCAAAGCTACCCAAGGTGATGGGTGGAGTCACTGAAGTTTCAAAAGATATTTTCCTTACACATTCCTCACTAGCGAAACATTAAATTACGTAGGACTACCTCCACCCAAACATTACTTTAACTACACCATGAGTGATAGTGAGCGTGAAGATTTTGACCGTTACCACAACAGTTTTAATGAAACTAATCCATACAATATAGCCGATGAATGTGAACGTTATTGCGTGAATGACGTACGTGTACTTAGAGTATGCTTTCAAGCCTTTAGAAGGATGTACATAACCCGTTTCAAATGCGATCCGCTGCAAGTCGCAACCACCATCGCATCATTATGTTTTACGGTGTTCTAGAATAACTTCATGCCTAAAGACACCTTAGCCGTTATTCACAGAAACAATCCCGCAGTTATGGGCACAGGGCTATTTACTGGCTCATACACCTACAGCAGCAGACCGGGGTATACATAAAGCATGCTCGCAACACGGGTGAAGTACCCATTAAGGTTAATGGTCGTGTTTTTTTGGGTGGATGATCTAAGTGAAAACTGAGCCATTGGTGAGAAGACTGTGTACTCTAACGGTTGCTGGTGGCACGGATGCCCCCGTCCTGAGTGTGGAATCGTAGGAGATATCCACAGTAGATCTCCTGCTGACTGTCTTGCGTGGACCCGCACCCGCGATCAACTTATAGGCTCCCAGTTCACACACAAAGTCTTGTTGGAGCATGAGTATGATGTACGGATGGAGACAGATGGACAGTACCGTGAAGAAATAAACACGATCAAACGTTCAATGCTGCTGGATCCTTTCAAATGCGGTGATAGCTTGTTCGGAGAGCGTACAAATCCCTTCAAACTATACTTTCCGCCTACGGAGGGTGTGAAACTCCATTACTACGACTTCTGTTCTTTATACCCCTACGTGATGAAGAACAATCCGTACCCCGTAGGTGCACCTGAAAAAATGGCGGGTCCCACCATACCAACCAACGAAGATTTTTCAGCCAACTTGAATGAACGCTACTTTGGGCTCTCTTTCGTAGACGTGCTCCCACCTCGCGATTTATGGATGCCGATCTTACCCGTCGTTATAGATCACTAGCTCATGTTTCCCTTGTGCGTGAAGTGCGTAGAAGAGAACAATGGTGATTGTGACCATATAACCCACCAGCGTAAGATCAGAGGTGTATATACAAGCCCTGAGCTGGGCCTAGCCGTTCGCCATGGGCACAGAATAATGAAGATATATGAAGTGTGGAGGTTTCAGAAGCTACCCAACCTTTTCACACCATATATAAACGCTTTTTTGAACGATAAGGTTGAGGCGTCAGGATATCCGCGAGGGATTATGCCAACGCTCCTGATAAAGAGGTCATGGATATTGTGAATGTAGGTAATACTTACATAATAAAGTACAACAATACCGAATTGGCGACAGATACTTCACGGGTTACAAACATTCCTGTAGCCAGCTTCACAACAGCCTAAGCACGCATCAAACTTTGGGGCCTATTGCATTCTTTTGGGCGGAGGGTTTTGTACGCCGATGCAGATAGTGTGATATTCACAGAGAGGGAGGGTGAATACATGCCTCCTATTGGTGAATTCCTCGGGGAGTTGACTGATGAGATCAAGGATGAGTATGGAGACATCGCATACGCCGACTCTTTTGTCTCAACGGGGCCAAAAACTTATGGTGTACGGGTGAGGGTGGGGGAGGATACGAAGTATATCGTGAAGGCTAAGGGTATCACGCTTAACCATGCGAACCGTCGAGTCGTTAACTTTGACTCGTTGAGGGAACTAGTGTGCTTGGACGATGATGAGTGCGACCGGATGCCCCCAACTGACTGTAGGTACCCACAATTTTCGGGCACAGAAGCTGAGGGGCGTGAAGGAACTTAGGGGTACAAAGGTATGCCATAACACCTATAGGAAACGTTACCAGGTGCCTGGTACCTATGATACCGTACCCTTTGGCTACCTTAATCCTTGATTGTATTCATATATATGTGTATTGATATGTTTATTATCACGTATATTTGCTCCAATTAAGGTTTCATTTTCTCCTTTGCGTGCTTGCGTGTGTATGTGTGTGTGTACAGTGAAAAGCTAAGCTCCGCCCATTGAAAGATCGGCAACGTGAGTCCTGCCGCTACCTGAGCATGCCTCCATCCCTGCGTGCTCAGTTGACCTCTGCATACCATTGAGCTCAGACTTGTATTCTCCCGCGTAGAAGAAAAATAGTGATGGCTACCTTTAATATTGCGTGTTCAACATTTATGAAGTGGTATTCGGCAAAGTGCCAAGATGTGGTGGATAATGAAAAACTCCCTATTTCCCCTCCTTTGCCACTTTTAAGGCTACATTGAGCCGTACGAAGAACCAAGATGTTCAAATACTCTACGGGTATTCTGGCGAGGGCATTGTAGGATTTCGTAGTACAGATGATGTATTGAAGTATGTTATAGACCTAACCTTTATAAAGGCTCCCATATACCGCGAAGTAGAAGAAGCAACACGTTCAGAAGATAAGCAACGGTTATGGATAGTGAGTCTTGTTGATGAGTGGTGGACAAGCTATATTATGTCATGTTACACCATACCGACTACTCGTACCCTACGGTTGAGAATGTAAATCTTGTCATCATGGAGAATCTTAAGTATTTTTACCAATATATTAATATATACCATGACAAGGTTTGTAGTGAGGTTGTGGCTAATGGGCTGTGTGAGTTTTTAACAGACTTTAGAGAAGAGTATCGCTTGTTAAACAAAAAGGATAAATATGGCCATATATTTCTCTCAAATAGTGCGCCGGATTGTGATGTTTAGTTTGTGGAAATGAACGTCTGGTGAGTGATAAAACTAATATTAGAGTCGATATTGTTTCATGTAGTGGAAAATTCTGTTCGTCCAAGAGCATAAGTGTTCGAACAAGCCTTTACACGCTTTAGCAGTGTGACGCGCTCCCTCCAGCGAGCCGCCCACCCGTGTACCTCACGAAACACACGAGTTCGAACAAACCCGTGCAAATTTCATCAGCTTGACTCACTCCGCCCGTCAAGCCGATCCGTCCACCTGTGGCTCATAGTCATCTCAGAGCTTGAGCCGAGTGGACGTGCGAATACGATGGAACTTCCTTTCAGAAGCATTCTCAACGCCTCGTACGATGTCTCCGTGACAAAGTCATTGCGCGTGTTCAGGCGTGAAACTGGCATCATTAACTATGTACTTGAAACGATTTGCAGGCAAGCAAACTCTGGTAAACGTAATGTTATTTATTTAAGTGTTGAGGAGATGAATAGTCTTCGAGATAGTTGAGAAGTGGGGAGAGGACCGTTATAAAATACCTGCAGTGTAGGTACAAGAAGAGAGCAGAGTAGTGACGCCACCTCAAATGCTGTTGTTTGCACGTTGTGTATAAATAACGAACAGCCATGTATTGATATACGACTGATGTGGAAGAATACATCTGATAATAACGTTCTTGTCCCTACGTGAAACCGTTTCATCCTTGACAGAATGTTTGAAATCGACGGATTCCGCAAGCTGAAGCCTATATTAGACGCTCGTGTTACGGATATGATTTATTTTGACACGGTTCTTGAATAGGCATACACGGCTCTGCTCGACGGATTTATCGAATGTAGGAATGAGCAAGGCGAGAATGGTTTAGAGCTGGATGCATATTTAAAAGGTTTAGATTTTTCGAAATATCCTGAGCTTTGGTACAAAGCACTTGAGCGGTACAGGGCAGAGCTTGCCTACACCGTTCAACCTGAAGAGCTGTACCGCTATATAATGAATAATTGTCGTTACGACTTGGAAGATTATTTCAATTGCCGCTATGCAGTGAAGAAGAGTTCACGACTGAAAAGCTCGGGACGGTAAGAAAAAACCCTCGATTGGAAACTCGTGTTTATAAACTTGTATTTAATAATGATGTTGTGATTAACGATGACCTCTTTGTGCGTGCTTTTGATTGTATTCTAGCCGTGTTTAAAGATAACGTGCCAACAGAATGTAAAGTGGGCACAAAAATAGTATTGAACGATATGAAAGCCATTTATGTTGAGTATATGCATCCGTATAAGTTAAACGGTGAAGTGTTGCTTGGACTGTTTTAGCACGTAGTTCAAAGTAATAACGATGTGAATGTAGACTCGATTACGTGTGAGTTTATCGTTTTGCGCCGTAGAACATAAAGGATGTATATTTAATTATTTAATTGTATATATATATGTATATATTTCCTGTACTAATATGCAATTGATTATACTTTTCGTGTATTATTATTTTTAATTATTTAATTATTTAATATAACTGTATATATTTTTCCTGTACTAATATATTGATAATGCAATGTTTTGTATATTTTTTATTATATATTTAATTATTTAATATAATTGTATATACTTCTCCTGTACTAATATATTGTTAATACAACGTTTTGTATATTTTCTATTATATATTTCCCGTTCGTGTGCTATTATTATTTTTTGATCATATATATATATATTCCATTGTATATTTATTATATATTCATCGTCCGTATGCTATTATTATTTTTGGTGCTTTCCTGTTAACGGGAATACCCAACCGCCCGCCACCAAACTGTTTATGTATTTTTGCTCTCGTCATTTTCATTTAAACTAAATAAAATATCACAACTTAACCTAACCAATAAATTATCAAAGGCGTACAGTTGACCTAACCGGGCATTGAATTAACCTAACAGGTTAATATAACGGAAAATGCCCGGTTAGGTCAACTGAATGCCCAGTTAGGTTAATTGAATGCCCGGTTAGGTCAACTGTACGCCTTTGATAATTAATTGGTTAGGTTAAGTTGTGATATTTTCGTTCGTTTAATTGAACGAAAATGACGACAGCAAAAATACATCATAAACAGTTTGGTAGTCCCGATAATACGTAAGTACCGAATTTATTAATCATTTAAATGAAATTAGTTAATATGTAAGCGATAATCAGTTAGTAGGGGGCCAAAATGTCTTTGTCATCTAAAATCGCAGAAAAAACGTCGCTGCTTTCGGTACGTTGTCGCCACATGAATTCCGCAAGATTCGAGTCAGTCCAGATGATGGCGGGCGGTTGGGTATTCCCGTTAACAGGAAAGCACCTTATTTTTGATCAAATATATTCCATTGTATATTTATTTTCTATATATATCCATTAATTCGCCTAAATAAAGAAAATGATGTAACGGTGTTTTATTTAATTCTTTTTGTTTGTACACGGTATTTATTTATATCAATTGGCTGGCTTCGAAAGCGGATTTGTAAACCGGAATATATGCATTAATTATATAAAAAGCGCTATCTGGCAACTCAACCTGAACGAGCCATTTACGCCTTCTAAACCAACTGGTGGGTTAAGTTAGAATATATGCTTTAATTAAATAAATAGCGCAAACTGGCAGCTCAGCCAGATACGCCAGCTGTCGGATTAAGCCAGAATATATGCTTCAATTAAATAAATAGCACAATTTGGAACTCAGCCAGATACGCCAATTGGCAGATTAAGCCAGCTGGCTGATTAGGAACATATAAAGACAACGGCCGCTCGGCTGAAGTCTTAATATGCGCTTGGCTCCTGTCAAGCGAACACATCTCTCTCTTAGGTTAGGTATACCCCGTTTGGGGGTGAGGCCGTCCCAACTTATCCCCCAAGGAGGTCTCCCCCAGCGGGGGTTCATTGCAACTTCGGGGATAACTCCGCCTCCAAGTTGCATAACCTCTTGTTGCTCATTCCCCCCTCCCCCATTTAGGGGGTGCCTTGCAACAAGGGGTGGGGGTTGGCACTATGGGTGCCTTCCAACAAAGGGGGTTGGAGTTGGCACTCTTGCAGCATCTTGCAACATTTGCGATTGCATTGCATTCTACTATTTTGAGCCCATGCTACTCTCCTGTTGCTATTTGTTTTATTTTTTTAAACGACGCTAATATTTTTAAAATGCCTTTCTAAATTGTTTTTAAACATATTAATGCTGGTAGAGTTCACGACGGACGCGGGAAGATTATTCCATTTATCAATTAGTTTAAACGTAAAAACGTTTGTAGCGATATTAGTAATGAAACGTCTGCCACGTAATTTAAATCCGTTATTACAAAAATGAACAATTTATCAAAATTTACGTTATCGATTTTATTAACGATTTTGAAAACTTCAATAAGTTCCCCCCTTAATCTCCTAGTTTCGAGTGAATGCAAGTCTAGCTCTTTAATCCTATCTTCGTAAGACTTGTTGCGTAGTGACGGAATTAGTTTCGTGGCGCGTCACTGAACCCTTTTTAACCTATCAATATCCTCACGCAAATACGGACACCAAAACTGAACGGCATATTCTAAATGAGGCCTGACTAGGTACTTGTAAAGGGGCAATATAATATCCTTCGATTTAAATTCGAAATTACGCGCTATGAAGCCTAACATCCTATTAGCTTTTGCGCAAGACTGCAGGCACTGGTCCCTAACTTTTAAATCCTTAGATACGCGTACGCCTAAATGTACTTCCTCTTCATCGCTCGCTAACTGTCTATCATCCATCGTGTAGGTGTAATTGTTACGAGAACGTATATGCAAAACTTTACATTTGTCTACGTTAAATTGCATCCGCCACTTATCCGTCCCCTCCATAATCCTATTTACATCGTCTTGGAGCCTATTTCTATCGTCCACGTTAAGAACTTTACCCCCTATTTTAGTATCGTCCGCGAATTTTGACACGTTACTGGGCAAGCCTACATCTATGTCATTAATGTAGATTACGAATAACAATGTGCCTAACACTGAACTCTGAGGGACACCGCTACCTATATACAACCACCCCGATTCCCTACCATTAACAACGACCCTCTGTTTCCTGGCATGAAGCCATTCCTCTTACCAGTTAGCTACCTGACCGCGTATGGGCGTAACGTTACCTAATTTGAAGTCTTCAGGAATAATCCCCGCTTCCAGTGACTGATTAAAAATCTTCGTTAATGGGCCTACGATAACGTCTTTCAAATCTTTCAAATGTCTAGGATAAAGCGCGTCAGGGCCTGGAGCCTTCCTAACTTTTAGCTTATCGATATAATGAGCAATCTCATCCTCGTAAACAGTCATTTCATTCAAAATAGTCTCACAACTAAATGGAACGATATCGTCCGCGTTGGAGACATTATTTACGTCTTCTACGTAAAAACTGTCGCAAAAAAGTCATTAAAAATACCCTCCATTGACTGAGCGTTGGAAGCCAAAGCGCCGTTAGCGTCCACTAGAGGGCCTATGTTATTTTTTATCAGCTTACCATTACTGACGTAGTCAAAAAACTTTTTCGGATTATGTTTACTATCCGCAGCTATAAGTACCTCAAAATTACGCTTAACATTCCTACAGATCTTTTAACCTGACGTCTAAGCTCGATATATCTATTAAAGTTAGCTACCGTGCCATTGCGCTTATCAAGTCTATACGCTCTGTTACGCTTGTTTATGAACTCGCCTATTTCCCTAGTCCACCACGTGGGCCTACCATGATTACTAGCGCACTTGGGCCTACGAGGAATAAACTCCCTTTCAATATTCAAAAAACTTTCTTTAAACGCCTCCCAATGAAAATTTGCGTCATTACCTCTAAGTAAATTATCCCAATCCACTACTCTCATCCTATCCGCAAAACTATCAAAATTAGCACTACGAAAATCAGGGACTTCTATTACGTTACTATCCTTACTGTTTTCTATCAATAGCTTAAACCTAATAATTTGGTGATTACTCCATCCCAAACTCTCACCTACTTCCAAACATTCGACAATATTTTCGTCGTTCGTCATCACCACGTCTAAAATATTGTCACCGCGCGTTGGTTCGGTAACATCTGTCGCAAAAAATTATCTTCCGTGAACTTAGTCTCAAATCCTTCTCATTTCCAGTAAAAGTCTCGTAATTAACGATAGGGCAGTTAAACCGTCCGACAACTATACTATCCCGATTATTAATAAAATTACTAAGAAGTGTGTAAAATCTAGTATCGGTATAGAGGGGTTGAACGGGAGGTCCATCAACAACAACGAAATTAAAGCTAATACTACGCGCCCTATCTTCAACGGATATCGATTAATTTCTGCCGGAAAATCTATCTTAACCTCGATAGTCCTAAGGGAATTACGAATGTACAACAAAACGCCGCCACCAATCCTATGTAACCTATCATTAGTAAAAAGTTTAAAACCCGCTATATCAAGTTCCCCAACAAGTCCCGAGTTACGGTATTTAACCATGTTTTGGTTATAGCAACTATATCGTAGTTCCCGGAATAAATTATCGCCTTAAATTCGTTCAATTTATTTCTAATACTACGCACGTTATCATAAAAGACGTTTAAATTATTTTTTACCACGGATCGGCGTTTTAAACCATTTTTAAGGTCGCTGACGTTCTCATCGATTAACCTACCTAGCCTAGCATTCTCTATTTCATTGAAATGCACCCCCATCTTTTATAAAAAGGCTAGGATCACTGAATTCTGACCACAGCTTTACGAAGGGTAAATTTTCCTGAGCACAAATCTCTTCCAGTTTAGTGTTCGAAAATATTGTTTTTGACGTAATCCTAAAATTTAAACCGTGCCTATAGGTAATAACGCGAACTAAAGACCTATCTGACCTTGCTTCCAGGGATCTAATTAACCCCCTGTATCTTTCCAAAAGGTCAGGCACTCTCGTATCGGGCATATACGAGTCGTTGCCCCTACCATTGTCATTAACATCGAGTGACGGGAGCCAACATCAATCCTATCTACTTCGTATCTAATTCTGTCAACCCCTGGCCCGTGGTAGACAGACCCTCCGACTCTTGGTTGGATTCCGTTCAACGAACTCCTTGTCCATATGACGCACTAAGGAGTCCCCAATTAAAATCTTTTCGCCCTCATTCACATCCCTATCCAACTGGGCAAAAGGGTTCGAAACCTCGATAGGGGGGGATTCCATCACCTAACGTACGTGGCCTAGCTCCACCCTTAACTACTCTAAATCCCTCCCCGTCTACTAATCTCGGACAAACCCTAACCCCTTCCTCAACTCTGTCTAACCTTTCCGATAAGCTACCTATACTAGAAACTAGGTTCCTAACCTCACCTTTCAACTTACTAATGTCTTCAGCGTTAGTACAGGTTCGGCCTTCGTCAACTATAAGCCTATCCCTGCCCTCATCAAGCGTTGCAAGTCTTTCAGTCACCTCGTGTACACTACGTTTTAAATCAACTATCTCTTCGCTTAACTCACAAAAGAAACAAACCGATCTCTCTGTAATCAGACTAGGACCGACATTGTAATCTTTAAAATCAGTATACCACCGATTAACCCCACACGTAGCACACGACACTTTCTGCGACGGCATCGCGCAAGTTAAGGTAGTTAACGTTTGTAACCGTCAAAAGTTTAAATTAAATTAAGCCGGCACGCTATGAAAACTTCTAAATCGCTAAAAACTACTAATATTCAGTTACTTAACTATAACAATGTGAATATAAACGCAAGTACATAAAATTCAGAACTTTTCAACAGTAATTTTATCAGCAATATCCAAAAGTAGAAACAATATCAGAGCTCTCTGGGAATGCGTCCGCTCAGTAAGGAGTCTGGCTGACGAATCGAGTAAGAAGTCTTGCTGAATACTCAATTTGGCAACGGTGAAGGATGGCCACTTCAATATATCCTCTAGGCCAGGGCTTCTCAACCTTGGGGTAGCGAAGATCGCACACATTATATATTATATATATATATATATTGCAGCGCCTCGGTGGTGTAGTGGTTAGCGTCAGTAGTGTGGGCGCAAAATGGTAGAGTGCAATTGCAATGTTGATCAATTTTGCAAAAGGGGATGGGGGTAATGTAATGGGTGCTTTCCTGTTAACGGGAATACCCAACCGCCCGCCATCATCTGGACTCGTATCTTGCGGAATTCATGTGGCGACAACGTACCGAAAGCAGCGACGTTTTTCCTGCGATTTTAGATGTCATAAAGACATTTTGGCCCCCTACTAACTGATTAATTATCGCTTACATATTAACTAATTTCATTTAAATGATTAATAAATTCAGTACTTACGTATTATCGGGACTACCAAACTGTTTGATGTATTTTTGCTCTCGTTATTTTCGTTTAAACTAACGAAAATATCACAACTTAACCTAACCAATTATCAAAGGCGTACAGTTGACCTAACCGGGCATTCAATTAACCTAACTGGGCATTCAGTTGACGTAACCGGGCATTTTGTTATATTAACGTGTTAGGTTAATTCGATGCCCGGTGTATATATATATATATATATATATATATATAGTCTCCTCTTTCCCCCACGTCGCTCTCTCCCCCAGCGACCCACCTGAAAACCTTTTCTTCCACTTTTGGGGGGTTTGAGTTCAGACCTTTCCATGTCTTAAATGATTAACTTCCCCCCACCTCACCCTCCCGATCCCCATTCTCCCTCCTCCACAAACATTTTAATAATGTCTCGTCTGTCCACACTAACAACTTACAACACCTTAATTTCTGTGATAGTTGGCGAACACTATTAAAATATGATTCGTAGTGTTAATTATATTTATCTATCAACGCAGTTTACTGTAACATCTATTTAAGTGTGAGTAAAATAAAATTTATACCAGGCATTTCAAAATGAATTTGGTTTAAACAGATGAAATGCGCCTGAGTGAAATAAAGGTAGTCTAATTCTTATTTACAAGAGACGATTAGGATCGAAGACAAAAAAAAATATTGACGAACTCTCTCAACGTTTCAATAGAAAAAGAAAGAAGCGATCTTCAAGAGTCAGACCAGAAACTAACCACTTATTGTACATGGTTTTGCCTAATTAATAATAAAACAAAAACATCTCGCCAGAACCATAGTTACATAATAGGGTGTCAATTTTGTCAACTTTTTTCAAATCAATTTTGGTAGTGAAAATATGGTCTTTTCATGTTAAAACTTGAAATTGGCCAACCAAAATGAAATAAAATAACCCTTACCTACATCAATTTTACCTTAAAGTTTCAGAAATTGACTCTTTTACTAAATAATACGACATAAATTGATTAACTATTCATCTGTCACAGAATTATCCCACTGATCGCATATGGAATGTTTTCAAGGTCATATAGTTGTTGTATAATGTACAAGTCACAACATGAATAGAACTGTCCCTCACTCTGTCCTCAGTTGCCTCTTAGATGTCATAGACGGTGGTTTGCTGTTATTGCTCTTGTACCTACTTCACAGTTATTCTACTAGACGAATACTACAGTTTAACTGTAAGTATGGATTATTGATTATTACACTTATTTATTATTATCATATTCTGTCTAATTATGTTGTAATCCCATGAAATATTTTTTTATTGAATTTTAGAACATCGAATGACTAAACTTTGAAACATCGTAATTGATATAAAATACTTAAATGTTTTTCTTTCTTTTCAGATATTCCTAAGATGCCAAAATTGAAGACGAGGTCAATCATCATGCCACTTGAGCCTGTTAGTCTGTACAGGCAAGGAGCTTCCCGTATCAGAACTACCAACATTGCGAGACATGCTGAGACTAGGGTTACTCCTTCGTGAACAAAATACAAAGGATATAAGGAACTACACAGAGAAAGAGCTCATAAGGGACATGATTCCCCCTCTTCTGCATCAGTGGAAAAAAGCTAATGTGTTACTCAAACCACCTGTACTCAATCAGTATAGAACTATTGAGCTAAAATTAACAAAGCTGTGGCACAAAGCAGTTGAGACATCACTTGGTAAAGGAAAACTAGCAAAGAAAAACAAATTTCTGCACACACTTGATACTCTTCTTGACATTTTTAACTGCCAGTGTCCCATAGAGTTGTGTTCTGAAGCCAATTGTTCTCTCTCATGCAGAAGAGAACCTCACCCTCACATTGATTGTCGCTGTCCTCGTGAGAAGAAGATCCCTGTTTTGGAGCTGGCTTTCATAAAGGCGCAGAGAACAAAGGGAGGAGGCCAAGGAAGTATGCAGATTGGTTCGGCAAATTATTCAGAAACCCCAAAAAACAGATTGTTATTGCTAAGAAAAAAGAGAAAATCCGAGAGAGAGAAGAAAGGAAGAAAAAGAAGGGTGAAGAAGCCACCCAAAGAGATGAAGAGCTCTATCAAGAGGTTTCTCACCTCTTTGAAAGCTCTTCAGATGAGCAGAAAGAAGCAACATCAGATGATAGCTCCAAAATGCCATCTGAACCTTCGCCAAAGAGAATGAAATACAACACTAAAGACATCTCAAACATTGCCCTTGCCAGTATTCGCCACCATACGGGGCTACGAGAGACTGCAGAGATTGCTACTGCCGCTTGGATAGATATGGGCCTCATCAGCAGAGAGGATACATCCTTAGTGATAGATCATAATAAGATAAGAAGAGCACAAGAAAAAATAATGAAGGAAATATCTGATCAGCATGAAAAAGATTTGAAGGAGGAAGGATTCTCTTGCCTTTTGTTTGATGGAAGAAGAGATGACACAAAAGTTCTCCGAGAGGTAGAGGGAATGGACAGAAAGTTTCCCGGTCTCATCAAAGAAGAACACTACTCTGTGTGTTCCGAACCTGGTGGCCGCTATTTGTTTCACTTTGTTCCTGAAGCAGAAGTAGAAAGCAAGAAACATGCAGAGGCAATTGCTGATCAAATAATATGTTGGCTTCAAGAAAGAAGACTTGACAGAAGACTGCAGTTCACTGCGGTGAACACTGCATGGCAGGCGGTGTTATGACGCATTTAGAGAAAAAACTTGGAAGAAGGCTTGTTTGGATTGTATGTGATTTGCACACAGGGGAACTACCTCTTCGTCGTCTCATCCAGGAACTTGATGGTCCAACAAAGCGCAACAACAAGTGGTCAGGCCCCCTTGGCAACATGCTAGATGAAGCAACGGAATTAGAAATAAATACAAAATTTCCAAAGGTCGAAGTAGGCCCTCCTCTTCCAGTGTTGTCTGAAGAAGTTATCAAATACCTCAGCACGGATCAGCCTTACGCTTATCGTATTGTTCAAGCAATCAGATCAGGAGAGTTGCCTCAAAATCTGGCTCTCTTGGAGATTGGACCCGTAAGTCACAGTCGTTGGTTAACTACAGCGATTCGTTTCTGCAGGATTTGGGTTTCCAAACATGCACTGAAGGGCAAAATGCTACAGAATTTGATGTTGATTGTTGAATTTATTATTGGGTTTTATCTTCCTCACTGGTTCAATGTAAAACTTAATCCAATGTGGATGGAGGGGCCCAACCACATCTTGTTTCAATTACAGCTACTGAGAACCCATAGGAAAGTAGTGGTGGACATCGTGTTACCTGTGGTGAGAAGGTCCGCTTGGTATGCTAGGCCAGAGGCAGTTTTGCAAGCAATACTCTGCAGCCAATGCACCAAAGAGCGAACTGAGGCTGTGGAAATCATTCTAAAGCTTAGAGGAACATCACTAGATGATGACCAGCTGGGAGACTGCTCTGTTCAGACAAGGAAGGTACCTCCGATAAACGTCAATGCCACGAAATTGTCAGAATTAGTTAACTTGAGTTCGGAAGTTTGGAGCCACCACTGACAACATGTATAACAAACAAAGATTTAACACAACTTAAAGAGGCCCCAATGCAAGTGCCAAAGTGGCCTTCTCACACTCAGAGTGTGGAGAGATGTGTGAAAATGGTCACAGAAGCAGCTAGTCAAGTTTACAGTCACGAGAGGCGAGAAGGCTACATCAAAGCGCAAGTAGCAAGCCGAATGCTGATGTCAAGGAACCGCAGCAAAAAGGACATGACTGCATTGGTTACATTCAAATAAAGACTCTGAATGATATCTTATTGCCACTTTAAATGTTGATAGGATGTTTGCGCACATTTGTTATTTTGTCACGAATTTACTGAAAAATAGAATTTTTTAATTAAAATTGATGTAGGTAGGAGTTATTTTTTATTGTTTTTGAAGCAAGGATATTATTTTGTATGCCAAATGATTATATTAAATTGCTACAAAACACATGATTTTCAATTTAGTCATTTCACCCCCAAAATTGACACACCCTATTACATAAGCATCCCAACTCTGATGCACAAAATTAGTAACATTTGTCACTATCGCCTATTAAGAGCTGGGAAGGCAAGTAAACTGTATCATTGTCTTCTTATCTGTTCAAGAGTTGTTAGTTTCCCCATTTACTTTTAACGTGAATGACAAATGATTTTAACGAGTTCTGAAAAGAATTATGAAAGATCAAATGACAGACTTGAAACGCGCATTCATTGACTACAGGACGTTACAATTATACCTCCTTAAGACGCTTGAACTGTCAAGTTGAATGGCTACATATATAGAGTGGATCTTTAATGACACCAAATTATTTTTTTTATTAATTATCCCCTCTTTCTATCCATTCGCCAGGTTTTAATTAATCTTTTTCACTGATCATGATATATAAACTCTCTCTCTCTCTCTCTCTCTCTCTCTCTCTCTCTCTCCTCGCAATACTGAATAGAAGATTATTCTGTTCCTGACAGAGGCAGGAAAAAAATGTTGGCACTATGAAATTCATACATTTTCAGTTTCTGGTGTGTGCATAGGCAGCTGGATATAAGTGAGGTCTCGAATATGTGATAATTTACAGATGTAGTGGGTAATTTTGTTTAATGAGATAACGCTTTTGGTACCTCTGAACATTAAAAAGATTATAATAAAGAGTCGAAACATTATTAGTACCTTGATTAACCTTTGTTTTCCTCCCACGAACCTGGCCTCCTCCCTCAGTAATGCTAACCACTACATCGCCGAGATGCAGTGTCTTTGAGTTTCAAAAGGACGCCCTTGATGGCAATTGAAATGTTGAATAAAGCTTTTATTAACAGGAGTCATCATCGATTTGCTAAAAGTATTCAGAGTGAGTGAAACCACATGCATAAGAGGATTTTCAGGTTTCGATACTTCAGTTAGCAAGCTTCAGAAATCTGAAATAATTGTGTGTGTGTGTGTATTTACAAAAATAGTCCTAAGCTCTGTCGCCTGTATGATCGATCAACGGTCACATGGCTCCTGCTACTACCTGGGCATATCTCTACCCCTGCGTACTCAGTTGACCGCTGCAAGCCCTGGATCTCAGAGGTTTATTTGAAGAAATCTCACGTACAAGAAAAATAGTGATGGCTACCTTTAATATTGTGTGCTCGAGTTTTATGAAGTGGTATTCGATAAAGTGTGAAGTTGTGGTGAGCACTCAAAGATTCTCTATTCCACCCTCCTTTGAGACTCTTAAGGCTACACTGAACCGTGCGAAGATTGAGGAACAAGAGGCTCAAATACTCTACGGTTATTCAGGCGAGAGCAATGCAGGATTTCGTGGTACAAACGATGTAATGGACTATGTTGCAGGACAAACTGCATAAAAGCTTATATATACCGTGAAGTGGAAGAAACTACACGTGCATAAAAGAGGCAACGGTTATGGTTAGTGAGTCTTGTTGATGAGTGGTGTGACAAGTGGTTTTATGTTATGCTGCATCATACCGAGTACTCGTACCCTGCAGCTGAGAATGTAAATCTTGTCATAATGGATAGTGTCAAATACTTTTTACAACGACATTAATATATATTATGACGAGGTTTGCAGTGAGGTTGTGGCTAAAGGCCTGCGTGAGTTTTTAATAGAATCTAGGGACGAGTATCGCTTGCTTAGCAAAAAGGAAAAATATGGGCACACGTTTCTCTCAAATAGAGCGTTCGAGTGTGAATAAAATGTGTTTAGTGCGTGAAAATCCCCCTGAACGAAAATGTCTGGTGCGCATTCTGGGAAGTGGGGGTGATAAAACATTAAAACCGATATTGCTTCATGTGCCGGAAAAATTCTCTAAACGATTGCCCGGTATAATGGGATACAGGTATTCACATGATTCTTTCACGTTGGAACACCGTACACGATTCATCAACTTATGGTGTGACTCACTCTTCCACACCTCCCGTCGAGCCGATCTGCCCACCAGTGGCCTATAGTCATCTCAGAGCTTCAACCGACTGGACGTGCATCCCTCACAATAGAATACGATGGAGCTTCCTTTGAGCAGCATTCTCAATGCCCTGTACGATGTGTCCGTGACGAAGTCATTGCGCGTGTTCAGGCGTAAAACCGGTACCATTAACTATGTACTGGAAACGACTTGTAGACAAACAAACTCTGGTAAACGGAATGTTGTTTATTTAAGTGTTGAGGAGATGAATAGAGTCTTCGTGGTAGTTGAGAAATAGAGCGAAGATCGTTATAAAATACCTGCAGGTGTAGGTACAAGAAGAGAACAGATGAGTGATACCCCTCATATACCATTGTTTGTACGTTGTGTATAAATAGCGATCAGCCATGCATTGTTATACGGCTGATGTGGAAGAATGCGTCTGATAACAACGTTCTTGTCCCTACGCGAAATCGATTCATCCTCGACAGAATGTTTGAAATCGTCGGTTTCCGCAAGCTAAAGCCTATATTAGACGCGCGTGTTACGGATATGCTTTATTTTGATACGGTTCTTGAATACGTATACACAGCTCTGCTCGACGGGTTTACCGAGTGTAGGACTAAACAAGGCGAGAATGGCCTGGAACTGGATGCTTATTTAAAAGGTTTAGCCTCTTCGAAAGATTATGAACTTTGGTAGAAAGGACTTGAGCGGTACAGGGCTGAACTCACCTACACCGTTCACCCTGAAGAATTGTTTCTTTATATAATGAGCAGCTGTCGTTACGACTTAGAAGATTATTTCAACTGCCGATATGCAGTGTGAAGAGGAGTTCACGATTGAAAAGCTCGGATCGGTAAGAATAAACCCTCGATTGGTGTTTATAAACTTGAATTTAATAATGATGTTCTGGCTAACGATGCCCTCTTTGTGCATGCTTTTGATTGTATTCTGTCCGTGTTTAAAGATAAGTTGCTAACCGAATGTAAAGTGGGCACAAAAATAGTATTGGACGAATTGAAGGCCCTTTACATCGAGTATAGGCTTCCTCATAACTTGAGCGGTGAAATAATGTTAAATCGTATTTATTGCATAAGGCAAAGCAACAATGATGTAATTGTAGACTCGATCACGTGCGAGTTTAGTATTTTAGTTAAGCGCAGTAGAAAATAATGTGTATATAGATTTCTCCTGTGCTATTATTTTGATGTTTATATAGATATATATTCTTCGATCAACTTGTGTATTTCTTATACTATTATTATTTTATTGTGTGTGTATATATATATATATATATATATATATATATATATATATATATCAAAACTATTGACTTCTCCTTAGGGAAACGGAGCTTACAGATGAAAAGAAGGACTAACACAAGAGCAAACTTCTTTTTATTTTTTTATTTTTTTATACTTCAGACGTTTCGACAAATCTTTTTTCATCATCAATGAATTATAAGTCTTAAAACCTTAAAATAAAAATGAGAATAATGAAAATTACATCAATACACAATTAAAATTAAAATTACATCAATACAAAAAATTAAAATCATTAAAATTAAATAGAAATTACCTCAACTGGTAAATACACAATGTTTACATCAACCTCCATACTTGGCAGAAACTGAGAGAAAACTATATGGTCAGTAAATTAGAAGGTATGATATGTCTATGAAAATCGGTTGGTTAGTTAAAAGAGCTGTAATTTGTAAGATGAGCTATTATTGTTAATGGAAGGTTTGTTTCTATAGATGTACAAAGATTCTAAAATTCGGAGTTCTGTAAGGTTATTGGATGTGGTTAGAATTTCGAACTGAGTTTTGTGAAGGGGATGGTTGTTTTCATTACTATGGTTTCTAATTGCGGATTGTGGTGGGCTACTGAGGGGACGGTTAGTACGGACTGATAAGCCCAAACATTGAGAAAGGCGTACCTTCAGTTGGAGTTGAGTACTGCCAATATACGCAGCCTTACAGCTGTCGCACGAGTATTTGTAAACAATATTAGGGCATACAGTTTTGGGGAATTTGTCTTTGAACTTTAACGTCTGAAGTATAAAAACGTCTAAAGTATAAAAAATAAACGGAAATGTTTGCTTTTGTGTTGGTCCTCCTCAGGAACAATGAAGTAAGTAAAGAGCTCAAGACTATATATAGGTGACAAAAAAAATATATATATATATATATATATATATAATAAGTATAAAAATAAAAATTGTGGGAGGAGCATGCAAATTTGTAAGGAAAACTACCAATTTTAGCACTTTGCCCGAATTCAACACAAGATCAAATGGATTGTTTACAACCAATTTTATAGATAATGCCTGAATGATATATAGGTCACAAAAAAAAAAAGAAAAAATAATAAATAAATAAATAAAATAAAAATAAAAATTGTAAGAGGAGCATACAAATTTATAAGGGAAAATTACCAAAGTTTTAGCACTCTGCCCTTCTTGTCTAAATCCGTTCTGAACGAATTCAAAACAACGGGATCGAGTTGAAAAAGACCTTTGCTCATGTTGACGTCATTTGTAAGTTGGATAATAGCAGACTTAAGAATATTTCTATTAACAATGTTGCTAGAGTGAAACAAAACTGAAGCTTTATTCCAATCAATACAATGGGATAACTCTGACAAATGGACAAAAAGAGCACTGGACGACTGTCTCGTTCTAACGGAATATTGATGCTGTTTTACACGGGTGTGCAAATCGTTTCCCGTCTGACCAATTTAAAAGGAATCATATTGTTTACAACCAATTTTATAGATAATGCCTGAATTATTGTTAAGGCTATTTTTTACTATGATATTTTTCACAATATTGTTATATGAAAATACTACATTAATATCCAAAAGTTTAAGTACATTAGTAATGCCTTAAAAGCCCGGGAAAAATGGAAGTACTAAAATATTCTTTGACAAAGTGCGAGTGTTATTAATCACACGATAGAAGGTTCGTTTTGCCTTGTTAAGACAAGATTCCATAAACGCAGGTGGGTAGCACAGATCACTTCCAATACCGTTGAATTTTCCAATTCGGAATCGATGTATTCCGGACTGGCGATCCTAAGAGCGCAGAGAAACATTGAAGAAAATATGGCCTGCTTAATGGGGGTCATGTCCAGAGTAAAAGTGTACGTAGGACAAATTGTTTGTTTTCTTCCGATAGATACTAAACTTAAAACCTGGGCTTTCCCTATGTACACGCTCATCCAAAAACGGGATTGAGTTGTCTTGTTCCACTTCTAAAGTAAACTTAATGGAGGGGACTTGATCATTTAACTGAAGGAGGAAGTCATCCAGGTCACGATTCATGGGCCAGATACACAAAATATCGTCGACGTACCGCAACCATGGGATGCCAACCCCCAGGATTCTCGGAATGTAAGTAATTTCGAAAAACTACATATACATATTGGAGAAAAGGGGCGACAAGGAGCTGCCCATGGCCATCCCAAAATCCTGTTGATAATAGTCGCTATTGAAAGTTATTATGAACCATAGTTATTATGGACAAAGTGGGCTCATTAGAAAGATGAACGAGCTGCTCCGGGACCCTGCCACATACAAAAAACTTAGGAAGAACCCGCAAGATGACGTCATCAAATCATTCAATCGTGGCTTGAAACGCATTCTCAAAGATCATAAGGACTTAATTCCGCTTTTTATGTCCACTTCACCTTCTCTTCCCTACTTTTACGGTCTTATTAAAACCCACAAACCTGGCAACCCTATGCGTCTATTATTAGCTCGGTGGGCTCTATTACCTACAAACTCTCCAAATGGCTTGTCAAAGTCTTGTCCCCCATTCTCGGAACTATATATGATTCACATGTAAAAAGTTTCATGGATCTTACTGAAAAATTGAATAATGTACGCACTGAAACCAACGATAGATTGATCAGTTTTGACGTTTGTTCATTGTTTACAAAAGTGCCGATTGACGATATGCTTGACTTTCTCTCCCGAGAATTACATAAGTACGACCTGCCACTACCTGCAAACATCGGTTTGGAACTTATTAAGCTTTGCATCAAAGACTGTAAATTCACTTTCAATAGCGAGTATTATCAAGAGGTTTGTGGATGGCCAAGGGCAACCCCTTGTCACCCCTCCTCTCCAATATTTATATGGAGTTTTTCGAAATTACTTACATTCTGAGAATCCTGGGGGTTGGCATCTCATGGTTGCGGTACGTCGACGATATTTTGTGTATCTGGCCCATGAATCGTGACCTGGATGACTTCCTCCTTCAGTTAAATGATCAAGTCCCCTCCATTAAGTTTACTTTAGAAGTGGAACAAAACAACTCAATCCCGTTTCTGGATGTGCGTGTACATAGGGAAAGCCCAGGTTTTAAGTTTAGTATCTATCGGAAAAAAAAAACAATTTGTCCTACGTACACTTTTACTCTGGACATAACACCCCCATTAAGAAGGCCATATTTTCTTCAATGTTTCTCCGCGCTCTTAGGATCGCCAGTCCGGAATACATCGATGCCGAATTGGAAAAAATCAACGGTATTGGAAGTGATCTGTGCTACCCACCTGCGTTTATGGAATCTTGTCTTAACAAGGCAAAACGAACCTTCTGTCGTGGGATTAATAACACTCGTACTTTGGCAAAGAATATTTTAGTACTTCCATTTTTCCCGGCCTTTTTAGGCATTACTAATGTACTTAAACTTTTGGATATTAATGTAGTATTTTCATATAACAATATTGTGAAAAATATCATAGTGAAAAATAGCCCTACCAATAATTCAGCCATTATCTATAAAATTGGTTGTAAACAATGTGATTCCTTTTACATTGGTCAGACAGGAAAGGATTTGCACACGCGTGTAAAACAGCCGTGTAAAACAGCATCAATATTCCGTTAGAACGGGACCGTCGTCCAGTGCCCTTTTTGTCCATTTGTCAGAGTTATCCCATTGTATTGATTGGAATAATGCTTCAGTTTTGTTTCACTATAGCAACATTGTTAATAGAAATATTCTTGAGTCTGCTATTATCCAACTTACAAATAACTTTAATATGAGCAAAGGTCTTTTTCAACTCGATCCCGTTGTTTTGAATTCGTTCAGAATGGATTTAGACAAGAAGGGCAGAGTGCTAAAACTTTGGTAATTTTCCCTTATAAATTTGTATGCTCCTGTTGCAAATTTTATTTTTATTTTATTTATTTATTTATTTATTTATTTATAATTTTTTTTGTGACCTATATATCATTCAGGCATTATCTATAAAATTGGTTGTAAACAATCCATTTGATCTTGTGTTGAATTCGGGCAAATGCTAAAATTGGTAGTTTTCCTTACAAATTTTATGCTCCTCCCACAATTTTTATTTCTATATTCATTATATATATATATATTTTTTTTTTTTTGTAACCTATATATAGTCTTGAACTCTTTATTTAATTCAGTGTTCCTGAGGATGTCATTAGACTAAAGCGCTTCAGCACCACTCTGTGTTTCCTTTCCTTCGTGGTTTTATTCATCATATATATATATATATATATATATAATATATATATATATATATATATATAGGCAGGTTACGCCTTCTTAGCCGACTGGCGGATTTCTAAGCCAAGTGCCAAGAATATCTGCTACAATGGGAAAACTAACAACTCTTAAACAGTTAAGAAGACACTGATACATTTTACTTGCCTTCCCAGCTCCAAATAGGCGAAAGTGACAAATGTTACTAATTTTGTGCATCAGAGTTGGGATGCTTATGTAACTATGGTTCTGGCGAGATGTTTTTGGTTATTATTAATTACGCAAAATCATGTACAAAAAGTGGTTAGTTTCTGGTCTGACTCTTGAAGATCGCTTCTTTTTTTTTCTATTGAAACGTTGAGTTCGTCAATATTTTTTTTGTCTTTGTTCCTAATCGTCTCTTGTAAATAAGAATTAGACTACCTTTATTTCACTCAGGCGCATTTCATCTGTTTAAACCAAATTCATTTTTAAATGCCTAATATAAATTTTATTTTATTCACACTTACAAATCATATTTTAATAATGTTCGCCAACTATCACAGAAATTAAGGTGTTGTAAGTTGTTCGTGTAGACAGACGAGACATTATTAAAATGTTTGTGGAGGAGGGAGAATGGGGATCGGGAGGGTGGTGGGGGAAGTTTAACATTTAAGATATGGAAAAGTCTGAACTCAAACTCCCCCAAAAGTGGAAGAAAAGGTTTTCAGGTGGGTTGCGCTGGGGGAGAGAGCGACGTGGGGGAAAGGGGACATTATATGTACACACACACACACACACACACACATATATATATATATATATATATATACGATACACACAGACCGTGCATGGAACAAGGAACTCTTCTAGGAAAATTAAATCCACTATAGTCCGAATAAGTAATGGTAAATGACAAATACTATAGTTTTTTCTTTTTTATGATGCTAGCCCGACGTGGGCAACGGGTCACTCGCAAAGAGGTCCCAAAAATATAGCTTCCCTCACCAGCTATCTGCAAAGCAGATAGGATCCAGCTTTGTGACAGGATCTAGGGTTTAAAGCAGCCTAGCCCTGCTACATTTAGAACCTCAATATAAGCAGCGAGTCTTTTGCTTATATTGAGGTTCTAAATGTAGCTGGGCTAGGCTGCTTTAAACCCTAGATCGTGTCACAAACTTGATCCTATCTGCTTTGCAGATAGCTGGTGAGGGAAGCTATATTTATGGGACCTCTTTGCGATTGACCCGTTGCCCACGTCGGGCTAGCATCATGAAAAAGAAAAAACTGTAGTATTTGTCATTTACCATTACTTATTCGGACTATAGTGGATTTAATTTTCCTAGAAGAGTTCCTTGTTCCATGCACGGTCTGTGTATCATATATATATATATATATTATATATATATATATATATATATATACACTGGGTGATCCAGATAAATGGGACCCATAAAAAGCCAAATATTCTTAATATTTAATTCCTTTCATAAAAAGTATATATCATTCGAAAGAGTAGAGTTACAAGTTTATTATGAAATATTTATTTTTTAAAAATGACTCCTTTCAAATGTGCTCCATTAGTTGCCAAGCATTCCAGTGTTCTCGCTTGTAAGTTCTGCATCACTTTTGCAAGAGTGTGCGATGGTATGGCCTGTATCTCATTTGTGATGGCGGCCTTCAATTCTTGCAAGGTCGTTGGGTTATTTCTGTAGACCACTCTTTAAATATCCCCAGAGATAATAATCTAAGGGAGAAAAATCCGGAGACCTTGCGGGCCATTCAACGTCTCCAAATCTTGAGATTAACTCGCCTGGAAACGTTTGACGCAAAACTGCCATGCAGTTCCTCGTGGTATGGCAGGTAGCTCCGTCTTGTTGGAACCAGTGGTTTTCTAGACAAAGATCTCTTAATTTAGGAATAAGGAAATCGGTCAACATTTTTTCGTAGCGATCACCATTTACAGTGACCGTGTTTCCGGTGGAATCCTCGAAAAAGTACGGCCCTATGATCTGAGATGCAGTAAGACCACACCAAACAGTTACACGCTGACTATGCAACGGGACTTCGGTAATATTCAATGGATTTTCTGTTGCCCAGAAAAATTTGTCTTGAAAGATCTTTGAGCTGAAACTACACTTCTTCCATGCTCATAATATTGCTCAGTTATGAAACGCAGCTTTTCCACAGTCCAGCAGTCATCTTGAAGGGTTAGTTTTAACTAACACTTTTATTTTTTTTGTATCTTATCTTGTCTTGTATTGTCAAAACCTATACAATCCTGTACAAACTTGTAACTATCCTCTTTCGAATGATGTGTATGATTTTATAAAAGGACTTATACTTTAAGAGTTACAGGGGTTTCTTTTGGGTCCCATTTCTCTGGATCACCCTTATTTATATATATATATATAGAAACATATATATATATATATATATATATATATATATATATATATATATATATACACTGTATATATACACCGGGTGTCCGAGAATTATCTGTACAATTTTTGGCTGTTATTAAAAGTCAACCATGAAGTGTAGAAATTCCAGTGTTGTCCCATTTTACAGAGAATCTCATTAAGCTTTTTCTGATACCATGTTTTGACAAGTTTTTTAGAAATTCCAGTGTGTCCGAACATTATCTGTACAATTTCATCTTTTAATAAAATTCTTGATAACACACGTAAAATTCTTAAACAAGATTATTTAGAATCTGTATTTTCAAAAGTTTCTTTTATTAAAGTAACGTTGTTACAAACATTCGATATGTGCACCATTAGTGATTCGCAAAACATCCAATCGATACTCCAAATGTTGCCATGTACGCTGCAGCATATCCACATCAATTCGCTCAATAGCAGCTGTGATTCTTGCTTTTAAATCATCAATGTCTGTCACCCGTGTACATTTCTAAAAAACTTGTCAAAACGTGGTATCAGAAAAAACTTAATGAGATTCTCTGTAAAATGGGACAACACTGGAATTTCTACACTTCATGGTTGACTTTTAATAACAGCCAAAAATTGTACAGATAATTCTCGGACACCCGGTATATATATATATAGATATATACATGTACAGGGTGTCCCATAAGGTATGGCCTAATAATAAACTTTTACAATTTTTTTTATTATAAATGATAGAGTTAAAGAAAAATGATAAAAACAGGCATGAATGCTTTAAGTTTTATTTAATATAGGTAGTAAACCTCCACATGATATCCACCGTTCACAACAACTAGGCTAATTCTCCTTTCAAATTCTAAATTTCAGACAGGGAAATTACTCACTGATTTCAAAATTCATCATTTAAACAGTTTACGGCACTTAACTTCCGGCATCAACTACAGTACGAGGCTAGTATGTTTCATGGACTGCTCTCGATTTTGCTACGAAATTGCAAACAAGGGCAGTCGATGACCCTGATTTTGTTTCTGCAATCGGTTTTCTTGAGAAACCTAACCTAACCTAACCTAATGAGCGACATGTGGAAGGCGTACGAGGGCATTGATCAACTCGCTGGGTACAACTATTCGCATTACACTGTTAACCACAGCATGAACTTTATCGACCCATCTACCGGAGCTCACACTCAGCAGGTGGAAAGCTTGTGGAATTCATCGAAACAATCGAACAAACTGCGATGCGGAACAGATTGCGGCCAACTTGACTCGTACCTTTGTGAATTTGTATGGCGTAAGCGCCGTTTCAGTACGGACTTATTCAAAAAGATGTTGGAGTGTATTGCGTCGTTTCAGTAAATAAATTTATTCACTATCCAATAACATTTTTCTTTATCATTTCTCAACAAAACCGATTGCAGAAACAAAATCAGGGTCATCGACTGCCCTTGTTTGCAATTTCGTAGGAAAATCGAGAGCAGTTCATGAAACATACTAGTCCCGCTAAGTTAAGCTAAGCACCTTGTTGCTGAGCGCCTTTTTATGACATACGGTATGCGCATTACTTACATCAGATTTCATATCTACAGATCTACAGAAGCTAAGGCTAACAAAGACCCTAAGATCCACTCTAAGGTTAGCCCGAGAGAAAGGAAAGAGTAGCGGGTTAAGAGAAGAGAAGAGAATAAGGGGTTAAGTAAGAGCAACACCTATCACTCATGGGTTAACATTCATTCAGAAAAAGAGGAAAAGTGTCTCACCATCATCATCCGCCGGCCACTGCCGACAAGTCAGAAAAATAGTCGGAGAGAATAGGAGAGGGGTGAAAGATGAAAAGAAGTAAAATAAGAACGCTTACAAACCATGCAAACACAGTCTTAACTCACTGTCATACCATGCAAACTACAAACATGCAAGAAAAGAGTTAGAGACATGCAAAGTAAGGAGAGGATAAGCAGAGGGGAAAAAAAAAAAAAAAAAAAAAAAAAAAAACGTAGAATTTGAACGTAGAATTAGACTAGTTGTTGTGTACGGTGGATATCATGTGGAGGTTTACTATCTATATTAAATAAAACTTAAAGCATTCATGCCTGTTTTTATCATTGTTCTTTAACTCTATCATTTATAATAAAAAATTGTAAAAGTTTATTTTTAGGTCATACCTTTTGGGACACCCTGTATATATATATATATATATAATATATATATATATATAAATATGTGTATGTATATATATGTATATAAACATTATATATATATATATATATATATATATATATATATATAAATGTGTGCGTGTGTATATATATATAAAAACGTGTGTGTGTATGTATATATATATGTATATATATATATATGTATATGTATATATAATATGTATATGTATATTATATATTATATATATTAGGCATTGTGTATCGGTATCGGTATTCGTATCGGTACCGATACCGATGGTTAGTAGTTACCGATACCGATAGTTTTTTTTTCTAAGAATAAAAAAAAAAGGTATTTTTCCATTTAGAAACTTCCCGGCTGCTCGAGAAGTTACGTGTGTGTTCGAGATTTATCCCGACTTTTCTACAAATTTCCATGGTTTCATTACCGCTCTATATTATGCGAGCCCGTAACCATCGCGGCGTCATTTCCTCAGTTCGCACGTTGTGAATCAGTTCAAGAGTGTGTAATAACTTTTTTGGAAATTTATTAGCCACTGGTATAAATTTATTCGCTTTTGCTTTAGTGAGAGTGACAATGCCAAGCAGTTTGTACAAGTTCTTCACTGCTTCAAGTACTAATGGAAAACAAGCGATCTGCAATTTGTGCGATGTCTCTGTCTCTCGTGGAGGAACAAGCGCAAGTACCTTCTCTACATCAAACCTGAGGAGTCACCTTATCAACAAGCACAAGACTGAGGCTTGAGTAGATTCTGTTGAGTAGATTCATGAAAATCTGTAGTGATTCTTCAAACATTATCAGAGAGAATTCGCAGTTGCTCAAAGCCCCAACATCCTAGTGGCCCCAAAAATGATGAATTCAATAAAAATTTAGGAAGTCTAAATATTTGTTGTTTTTGATGTATATTTCGGGTCCCTAAATTTTAGCCTGCCCAGGGCCCCCAAAAGTTGCTAAGCTGTTGCTATATACAAAAAGTTGCTACATATAAAGTTTGATTTCAAGTTTCAACATGATTTACAAATTTATTGTAATATCAAAGTCTCCCTGAAATTGCCATTTTCTATTTGTTTATAATTTCCCCGAATCAGAATTAAGATACAACTAAAGTAAATTTAATTCTCTTTGTTAACCTACTTAGCTTCTATTTATTAAAAAATATTAAATATATAAAACTTTACATATAAATATTTCTGTATTAAAATTATTTTCTATATATATATATATATATATATATATATATATATATATATACATACATATAAATTTATTTTTTCTCTCTAGGAGACATGCCTGGAACTTCTTCCGCCACGGCTACTTAATCCATTAAGATCGCGTTTTCCAAATCCATTCCATACGCTCATAATGACCGAAAGAAGATTGATCTTGACCGGAGGGTGGCAGAGATGATCTGATTCGACTGTCAGCCCTTCGTATTTGTCGAATGGGTAGGATTTAGGCGACTACTTCAGGCTGCCGATCCGAAGTACACGATTCCTTCTGAGAAGTTTTTCAGGATGAACCTTATTCCAGACATGGCAGGCAAGCGCCTACATCAAATTCAAAGATTTAACTTGCCTCAACTGAAGCTGATTCAAGATGTGCCAACCAGATGGAATTACACGCTGGAAATGTTAGTGACTCCTTTCCCAAAAGCAAGCTATCATTGAATATGACGTCGAATGGCCCCTGGAAAATACGTTGACTTCAACGCAATGGAAGCTTATGGTCAAGCTTATTGACGTGCTTGTTGTCTTCAAAACTGCAACACTCAAAATCAGTGAGGAAAACTCGCTTTTATCAGAAGTTTTACCTACAGTCAAATCTCTGTCAAAAGAAATCTGTGCAGCGTGCTCAGTGAATGATGCTGGTGTCAAGATTCTGAAGAGCCAGCTGGACGATTCTCTCGAACAGAGATTTCGAGAGCATAATTCAAATGAGAAACTGCTGCTAGCCACAGCAGTTGATCCCCGATTCAAAGGAGCTGGGCTGATAGACGACGACATGCGAGAAAAGGCCAAGGAATTGTTGAGACAAGAGATATGCAGTCACATGGAGGGGGCCCAACAAAAGCGTATTGGAGGTCCAATTGCCGTGAAATGCCGCCGAAGTGGTCGGTTTCTCAGTCCAAGAAAATCGCTCTTTCGGAAAACTTTTCCGATTCAGAAGGTAGCGATCTCGACGATCACGTTCGTCCTATTCTAGTTGAAGAACCCCAAACGAGGGATACGGACACGAGGTTCACTGTCTCAGACGCACCAGTGGAAGCAGCCCTGGACGCCTATTGGTCGCAAACTCGGATCGCTGGGGATAGGGATCCATTCATTTTCTGGCGAGAACATTCTGCTGATTTCCTGGAAGATTGCCAAAGTTGTTGAGAAGTGACATGAGCTGCCCCTCTGGATCAGTTGACTCTGAACGTCTTTTCTCAACGGCTGGAGATGTTATCAATGCGAAATGAGCCAACATCACCCCAATCAACACTGAGGAACAAATCACCTTATCTAAAAATCTGAAGTTCCTCAGTTTTGATTATTGAGTGAACTGTTATATTGAGTTACACTTTTTGAATTACAATTTTTTAATTACATATTGTTTCCATTACACGACATTTATTTTGTGAATTACATTTCTTTAAATATATGTTTAGAATTACAGTACATGTGTCAAATTACATTCTTTGAATCATATTTTAATATTTTGGACAGATATCGTTATCGACCGATACTTTGCTCTATCTATCGCTATCGGTACCGTTACTTTAGGAATACTATCGGTCGGCTAATGCGTGTTCATCAACAGTGGGGAACACGTATTGAAATGTGTTTTCAAAACAATGGCAACCATGTAGAGCATATTATATAAATAAAAATGGTTGTCCATAAAAAATGTTTATTTTTCCTATGTATGGAAACTTACGGCCCACCCTGTATATACAATATACTTAGGAGGAAAAGTGTAGGTGTGGCTGTAAAGACTGTACAGTAATGTAGAAATGTGTGTGCACCAATTTTGGGTCTCCCATGTAAAGGTCTTTGCGGGGCAAGTGAAGATCATGAGTTTTTCAACACCTCACAGTAGTATGGGGGGCACCGCTCGGCAGAGGAATCTCTTTAAATGGGGTGTGTAAGCACAGAGAGTATCCCCTAACCCAAGATGCTGCCTCCCTATATCCCAAAACACTTGTGTTGAGCTGTGGCATCTATTACCTAAATGTACATAATATATATGAAATAAACTAGTACCATTCATGCAATAAAAATGGGCTTAAACACTATCACCAGATGTCCCTTGCAGACATCAAACTACCCAACCTTCTTTTGAAAGAATCAATTGTATCTGAAGTCACCACTTCTTCTGTCAGACTGTTCCAAAACTTAATTACTCTGTTTGTAAAACTACGTTTTCTTAAATTTGTTCTACATCTTGGCTTAAATAATTTCATACTACGACCTCTAGTTTGGTTATTGTGATCTTTAATGAAAAGAGAATCAAAATCTATCTTATCCAACCCTTAATTTTACTACCTTAAACTATACCCAATCTATCAAAATATCCGTCTAATCGATTTTTAAACATGTTTATGGACGTGCTACTAATTACTTCTACCGGCAAACTATTCCACCTATTTACTATTCTATGCGTAAAAAAGTTTTTGGCAACTGCTGTCTCGAACCTTCTACTTGTCAACTTCCACCCGTTATTTCTAGTCCTATTATATTGAGATATTTCGAAAAAGCTATCTCTATCTACGTTATCGAACCCATTCATAATTTTGAAAATCTAGATTAGATCACCCCTTAGCCTCCTAGTCTCGAGTGTAGTCAATTTTAACTCCTTAAGCCTATCCTCGTACGACTTTGACCTAAGCAACGGAATCATCTTAATTGCTCGTCTTTGAACTCTTTCGATTTTGTCTATATCTTTGCGCATATGAGGATTTCAAAATTAGATCGCGTACTCCAAATGGTGTCTAACTAATGATTTATAAAGAGGAACTATAATATCGCGTGATTTGTACTCAAAATTCGGGGATATAAAACCTAACACTGTATTC
>JAJOZX010001606.1:790000-861224 GCA_023014485.1 Bathynomus jamesi
AATCCGATAGAAAATCTGTGGCTAATAATAAAAAATAAGGTTGAATGCCACGACACTGGCTCAGTCGAAAAATTACAAGAGGCCATCAAAAAGGTATGGTGCAAGGAAATATCAGTGGAAGTTTGTCAAAACTTGATTAAATCCATGCCAAAACGTCTAGAACAAGTCATCCAAACCAAAGGACAGATGACAAAATACTAATATAAGGTTAGTATACATTTAAACATTGTTTTTTATGTAAAAAATACAAATTTTAAGGGTGATCGGATACTTTTCGCGGGCACTGTATATATGTATATATATATGTTATATATATGTGTATATGTATATATATATATGTATATATATATATATATACTATATATATATAAAAATATATATATATATATATAAACTTATATATTATATATATATTATATGTAGATATATATAGTATATTATATATATATATATATATATATATATATATATATATATATATATATATATTATATATATATATAAATATATATATTATATATATATATATATTATATATTATATATATATATATATATATTATATATATATATATATTATATATATGTATATATACATTATATATATAATATATATATAATATTTATATATAATACGTAGGGCCTTCAAAAAGTTCCCGGAAAATATTTCCCATTCACGTTAGAAATTACGTGATAAATCATAAGTCGACATGTTCATTCCTGTACGGTTTTGTAATAACATGTTAAAATTTGATTGCCGAAAATGCAGAATTTGGAAGATTATGTCATTTGAAAGTTTAACCCCTCAGAAGCAACATGGAATCTTAGAAATCCGAAGTCAGAAGCAATATCAATTTTTTAGTAAAACTTGGTTGGAAGAAAAGTGATATTATTGAAAGTGTGAGGAAAGTTTATGGAGACACTGCTCCCAAGATGACCACCCTTTATGAATGGATTAATCGTTTTTCAAATGGCCTAGAGAGTATCGAAGACGGCACTCGAAGTGGAAGACCTTCAACCTCCATCAACAATGAAAACATCGATCGTGTGAGAGCACTAGTCGAAGAAGATCGACGATATTGTGTCGAGTTTATAGCTGACAATCTAGGCTTATCGGTGGGATCAACTCATTCAATTTTAAAAGACCACCTGGACTTGAGTAAGCTTTCTGCCCGATGGGTGCCAAAACTGTTGCGCGAGGATCAGCTTGCAACAAGGGTGAATCTCGCACTTCAAACTTTAAACAAGTGGGACGCTAATCCCGAAGATTTTTTGCAAGGAATTGTGACTGGAGACGAAACTTGGTTGTACCTGTATGATCCCGAAGACAAACAGCAATCCAAACAATGGGTGCCGAGGGGATCACGCGGCCCCATCAAAGGAAAATCTGAAAGATCCGCTGCAAAGATTATGGCAACAATTTTTTCGGATTCGGAAGGTATTTTGTTAATAGATTACCTAGAAGGACAAAGAACTATAAATGCAATCTACTATGAACAAGTTCTAGAAAAGTTACATCAAGCAATTAAGAAAAAACGGCGAGGAAAACTTCATGACAGAGTTTTGTTCCACCACGATAACGCACCGGCTCATTCGTCCCGAAAGGTAAGGGACAAACTGAGGGATTTAAGATGGGAATTGCTCTCCCACCCTCCTTACAGCCCAGCTTTAGCTCCTCCAGACTTTTTTCTGTTTCCAAATTTAAAGAAACACCGGAAGGGGACCCGTTTTTCGTCAATAGAAGAGGTCAAAAAGGCAACAACGACCTGGTTCCATTCAAAAGATGCTCAATTCTACGGACAAGGTTTAGAGGACTGGAGGCATAGACTACAAAAGTGTTATGATAGTGATGGTCATTATGTAGAAAAATAAAATCTGCACTTTTTCATTTTTTTGTTTTATTACCTTTTTATTAATTTTTTCCGGGAACTTTTTGAAGGCCCATCTATATCACTATCACTTTCCTTGTGAACAGAAGTGTTTTATCGAGCGTCCAGTGTTATCAATTGAATAAGTGGTTTTCGTTAAGGTGTCTTTAAAAAAAATAAATAGTGTTTGGTGCATTCTTAACTAAACTACTTCGTGTTACTAATCATTCATTAACGAATATATTTCATTTATTGACCTTATTCAGTACTGTATTATTTGATTAAACCAAGGCTAGTGCACGTGGCTTGCCTCGTTTGTTTTTCAAATCTATCAGAAAAAGAGGAGTCCTAAGGTTCATTTTCCCTTCCTTCGGGAGATCAGGTAGAGTGCTGTCACACACCGTGGGAAAAAAGGAAAAAGTCGGTCGAATCGCGAACAGATAAGTATTATTAATACTCTATCTTTTAGAGATCTTTCGTCGATAGCTTAATTATATATTCATTTAGTATAAATTTGTGTTACAAGAACCTGTTTCTGCGTTTCAAGAACATTTTTGCGGGTTTATTAATTTCCAAACGCTCGTTTTTTTTTTTTTTTTTTTTCCTTTTTAAACTAATTAAAAGCATGGCACCCCGTCAAGTACTTGCAGTCGCTGTGAAGGGAAATTTACCGCTTACGCGTTTACAATGGCTAATAATAATGAACAGTTAGTTTGCAGTTGGTCTCCAAGCATGGGAGGCCTGAGGAACGAGTTAGAACGTGACAGGGAGGCCAGAGTGAGGCTTGAAGAAATCGTGATGTTCCTGACGGCAAATTAGAATCCCTTGAGAATCCAGTTACGATCCCTCCTGCCCAGTTTCTTCTAATAATATAAATAGGACTAATAGCCCTCTCTCTTCCCCTAGTTCCCAACCATTCGTTTGAGTACGTAATGGAGCACCATTGAGAAAACCTAAGACTTGTCTACCAGTAATATCAAACAATACGTTTTCAGGTTTAGGTTTCGAAGATGCTGATGAACCGGAAATACGACTCGTTCGCGATTCCATTGTTCGATGGCAGCTCGAGGAATTCTGTGAGAGAAACCCTCGTCATAGGCGCCGTTACTGCTAACCTGGTGCAAGGGTGGAGGATACAACTAATAGTGTTGACCATTTACAGACGGTACCTCCAAGGACACAACGTATGTTATTCATGTCGGTACTAATAACGTTTTAAATTCTAGATCGGAAGAACTGTTGGCTAAGAACAGGGACTTACTAGAGCGATTAAAGGAAAAAACTAGTAAGATTGTTTTAACAGGTATACTTCCTCGAATTATCTAACGTAGCGATTTCTACAGCAAGGCGACCTATATTAACAATAACCTAAAGTCTCTTTGCCAACAGGAAGGAGTGCATTTTGCTAATTTTTGGAACAGTTTCTACGGCAGGAGGGACTTGTTCCTCGGAGATGGACTTCATCTTAATGACGTTGGAGCTGCGCGTTTAGGAAAACTATTTCATAATACTGTCTCTTCTTTTAATTGCGATAAATGAATCGTGGCTTAGCACTGAAACACGTGACTTTGTAGGGAAGTATCAAATTAGAGGTATAGACTTTTTGTTAAAAACAGAATAGGTAGGCGAGGAGGCGGTGTTATGTTGTATATCAAAGATAATATTGCGAACGTTATAGAAGTAAAGCACACCATTCCAGAACCGATAGATTCGACTACAGCAGAACTTAAATTGAACGATTTCAAACTTGATATTGCGGTTATATATAGGCCCCTTAATCAAACAGCTGATACGGACGAAGCGTTATACCGTGAACTAAAGAGAATACTAGGTAGTGAGCAGGCTTTTGTTATGGGTGACTTTAATTGCGCCAACGTGAATTACGATACAATGCAGGGAGACGCGGAAGGTAATCGTTTAATTAATTTTCTCGAGGATAGCTTTCTTATTCAAAAGGTTGTGGAACCTACGAGGATGGACAGTATTTTAGATTTAGTAATAACTACGGATGATAGGCTAATTACTGATCTTCAAGTAATAGAACCGTTAAGCAATAGCGATCACAATATGGTAGAGTTGTTCCTCTCAGTAAGTCACTCGAAACCAGCTAACTCGACTAAAATTCCTAACTTCCACCACGCAGACTTTTGTAATTTCGAAATAAATTCACATGTCAATTGCGAAAACGTAATGGGAACTCCAACGCAAAACTAAGGTGGGGATCGTTTGAAACAGTATTTAGGAATATAAATGAGGAATGTGTACCGTACAAAATTAAGCGTGCGAAAGTAAACAACAAGCCCTTGTGGTTTACTTCTAGAGTAAGAGACATTATAAAGGGTAGAGATAGGGCTTATAGGCTACATAAGTGCGATAAAGACAATTTATGGTTACGAAACAACTACGTATCTCTAAGACGTGAAGCGAAAAGTGTAATAAAAAAGTCCAAGCGCGAATTTGAAATCTCCATAGCTCCTGACGGTAAAGAAAACCCCAAGCGATTCTTTCAATACGTCAACAATAGAAATACAGTAAAAAGTGTCTTGGGGCCGTTGAAAAATGTAAACGGAGATCTAGTTTCTGAAAACAAGGAAATGGCTACCTTGCTAAACGAATTCTTTACGTCCGTTTTTACTATAGAAGATGTAACGAATATTCCTACGGTCATAGACATAATACCTTTTGATAATGGTAATATTTGGGATAATATTGTAGTTAGTGAAGGGGAAGTAATGCGCTATATTGATAAAATGAAAACGCGTAAATCACCGAGGCCGGATTCCATATATCCCATACACCTAAAAGAATTAAAAGATAGCAATGTTGTGCCGCTAACAAAGATTTTTAATGCGTCTATTTCTGAGGGGTGCGTACCAGATAATTTCAAGTTAGCAAACGTAACACCTATCTTTAAGAAAGGCGATAAAGGTGGGGCGGGAAATTATAGGCAAATCAGTTTAACGTCTGTTGTAGGTAAGCTACTGGAATCAATAATTAGGGATCGTATAGTCGAACACTTAGAATTGCATAACTTAGTTAGAAATACGCAGCACGGTTTTAGGTGAAACAAATCTTGCTTAACTAATCTTTTAGAATTTTTTCAAAGCGTGGTTGACGTTTACGATAGTCATCGGCTGTTGATGTAGTGTATTTAGATTTTCAAAAAGCGTTTGACACCGTACCGCACAAAAGACTCATTGAGAAAACTAAGTCTCATGGAATCATGAGTGTAGTAATAAATTGGATAGAAGAGTGGTTGCGAGGTAGGAAACAGAGGGTGGTCGTTGATGGAGCGGAGTCGTGTTGGGCTAATGTAGCAAGTGGCGTTCTTCAGGGTTCTGCATTGGGCACATTATGTTTTCTTATATACAGGGTGTCCCAGAATTAACTATCTATTTCAATGAAATCGGACAAATTTTTTAAAAACACACTTTTATTTATGTTTATCATGTTTAATATGTGTTAAAAATGTATAAATTTCTAAATTTTTTTCAGAATTTTATTTTCATAATTTTTTCATTATCTGGTCCAATTAAAGACCGTCTGAATTCATAGAATGGCAAAGAGACTCTCCGAAAGTTAACGTGTGGCTTGGAATGACCAAATCCAAAATTTATGGCCCATTCTTCTTTGCGGAAGCAACTGTAACAGTAACCGTCTACCTTGATATGCTTCAGCAGTTTCTCGAACCACAGCTTCTTGATGATGGCATTCTTGATAATGTTGTGTTTCAACAAGATGGAGCACCATGTCATTATGCTCTAATTGTTCGAGAATACCTCAACAGACGCCTTCCGAATCGGTGGATTGGACGTGGAGGACCTCGACCTTGGTCTCCGCGTTCTCCGGATTTGACACCCGGATTTCTTTGCATGGGGTTTCATAAAAACAAAGGTTTATCGCCAAAAGATCAATGCTTCTTGTTGAAACACAACATTATCAAGAATGCCATCATCAAGAAGCTGTGGTTCGAGAAACTGCTGAAGCATATCAAGGAAGACGGTACCTGTTACAGTTGCTTCCGCAAAGAAGAATGGGCCATAAATTTTGGATTTGGTCATTCCAAGCCACACGTTAACTTTTGGAGAGTCTCTTTGCCATTCTATGACTTCAGACGGTCTTTCATTGGACCAGATAATGAAAAATTATGAAAATAAAATTATGAATTTTTTTTAGAAATTTATACATTTTTAACACATATTAAACATGATAAACATAAATAAAAGTGTGTTTTTACAAAATTTATCCGATTTCATTGAAATAGATAGTTAATTCTGGGACACCCTGTATAGTAACGATTTAGATGTCGGCCTAGTCAGTACAGTTTCAAAGTTTGCGGATGACACGAAGCTGGGTGGTAGGGCGATTAATGACGAAGACAGAAGTAAAATCCAGAATGATCTGAATAAAATTGTTGAGTGGTCAGTCACATGGCAAATGAAATTTAACGTTGATAAGTGCAAACGGTAATTTTGCGTATAGTATGTCAGGGAAAGAGTTGACAAGCGTAGAGCAGGAAAAAGATTAGGAGCTATAGTCACTAGTAACTTAAAAGCAGCTAAACAAAGTACAGCAGCGGCCAATAAAGCGAATACAGTGTTAGGTTTTATAGCTCGGAAATTTTGAGTACAAATCGCGCGATATTATAGTTCCTCTTTATAAATCATTAGTTAGACCCCATTTGAAGTACGCGATCCAATTTTGAAATCCGCATATGCGCAAAGATATAGACAAAATCGAGAGTTCATAGACGAGCAAGTAAGATGATTCCGTCGCTTAGGTCAAAGTCGTACGAGGATAGGCTTAAGGAGTTAAAATTGACTACACTCGAGATTAGGAGGCTGAGGGGTGATCTAATCCAGATTTTCAAATTATGAATGGGTTCGATAACGTAGATAGAGATAACTTTTCGAAATATCTCAATATAATAGGACTAGAAATATTGGGTTAAGTTGACAAGTAGAAGGTTCGAGACCAGTTGCCAAAAACTTTTTTACGCATAGTATAGTAAATAGGTGGAATAGTTTGCGGTAGAAATAATTAGTAGCACGTCTATAAACATGTTTAAAAATCGATTAGACGGAGATGTTGATAAACTGGGTATAGTTTAAGGTAGTAAAATTAAGGGTTGGATAAGATAGATTTTGATTCTCGTTTCATTAAAGATAACAATAACCAGACTAGAGGTCATAGTATGAAATTATTTAAGCGAAGATGTAGAACAAATTTAAGAAAACATAGTTTTACAGAGTAATTAAGTTTTGGAACAGTCTGACAAGAAGTGGTGACTTCAGATACAAATGATTCTTTCAAAGAAGGTTGGATAGTTTGATGTCTGCAAGGGACATCTGGTGATAGTGTTTAAGCCCATTTTTATTGCATGAATGGACTAGTTTATTTCATATATTTATATTATGTACATTTATGTGATAGATCCCACAGCTCTACACAAGTGTTGTGTGATATAGGGAGGCAGTATCTTGGTTTAGGGAATACTCTCTGTCCTTACACACCCCATTTAAAGAGATTCCTCTGCCGAGCGGTGCCCCCCATAGTACTGTGAGGTATTGAAAAACTCATGATCTTCACTTGCCCCACAAAGACCTCTAAATGGGAGACCCAAAATGGGTGCACACACATTTCTACATTACTGTACACTCTTTACAGCCACACCTACACTTTTCCTCCTGAGTATATATATTGTAATGTATATGGTTGTAAATTGTGACTTGGTCCGCAATTGATATGGACCGTGACTTATTTTTAGTTGGCAAGGTACTGGTATTTATGGATACCGTAATGAAATTGACTGGATTCTTTGGATCTGATATATTTGCATGTCAGTTATAAATATATAGAGTGTAAGATATTTATGGATAGTAGTCTATTATGATTTTGATCCTCTGGATCCAGAGATTCTATCTTTTTTTAAATTGATAATTATTTAGTTTTGTAAAAATTAGTTGTTGCCAATGTACAGGCAGTTTTTACATAGTGGAGCCACCTCGATAGCCGAAGTGGCCCCTAGTGTGCCCACTATAAAAATTTCGTATGTTCTTTGTGGTTCGGAACCCACGAAAATTGTAGGTCCCCTCCTCCACCACGGAGGACATGCACAATACACAATTACGAACACAGTTAGGTAGACCATCTGAGTGAATCCTAGGGTCTTTGTTGGTCTGAAACATTATATATATATATTTTATATATATATATATATATATATATATATATATATATATATATATATATATATTATATATATATAAAACTGCAAACACGCAGTATAATTAACGTAAAGAAAGAGGCTTGTATAGGAAAATATTCCTCGCAAGATGAGAGCGAGAGAACGAAACAAATGAAAAAATGAGGTAACCACCCGGGAATCGAACCCGGGGTCTTCCGATTGCCGTCAGATATAATAACCATTACACCACGGGCCTCACTCAATCAAATGTCATAATTCCTCTACTACGCGCAGAAACCAATGCCCCAAGGGGGCACCTCCCGCATGCCGTACATTATATACATTTAAACTGCAAACACGCAGTATAATTAACATAAAGAACGACGCTTGTATAGGAGAATATTCCGCGCAAGATGAGAGCGAGAGAACGAAACAAATGAAAACAACTGGTACGCCGTGGTGACTGTTTCACCAGATCTTTATAGGCTAGCATTGCCTCAGTCGAAGCTAAAAGAAATGAAACAGTTAATGATTCTTTCTCATATTTCTTGTAGGGGTGGGAATTAAAATTTCATGACGTTAGAGATTTGTAAGTTCGGATTTATTTGAAATAGTGAGGGAACGCCGTTCCGTCTACCAAAAAAAGTAAGGGAATAAGGGAACGCCGTTCCCACGCGTTCCCACAGCACTACACCACTGTGTATATATATACACACAGTGTTTGTATATATATATATATCCAGTATGTGTATATATATATATATATATATATATATAATATATATATGTTACTGTAAAAGCCCGACGAGTGGTAAATCTTAAGATTTTCCGGTAAAATCTTGACATTTACCATGTCATCTGGTAAATGTCTGAAAAACAAGTGAAATTTTACTTATTTCGGACTTTTACCAAATCTACATGGTAAATGTCAAGATTACCATCAGAAGTTGTAAGAGCCAGGATTGAAGAGAAATTACCTAACCTAACCTAACGTAACTAAAAGATGTTTGTGCAAGGTCTCTGGCCTTTTATGCAATTCAAAGTGCCACAACAGTTCGCCATGCTGTAATAAATGAATTAGCTTTTTTTGTGCAAGAATTTTTCGCGTTTTTTAAGTTGCTAGTATATTTAAATGTTTTTTTTTCCCAGTTTTAGTAATTTCTCTTCAATCCTGGCTTTTACAACTTCTGATGGTAAATCTTACCATGTACCATGTAGATTTGGTAAAAGTCCGAAATAAGTAAAATTTCACTTGTTTTTCGGACTTTTACCAGATGTACATGGTAAATGTCAAGATTTACCGGCAAATCTTAAGATTTACCACTCGTCGGGCTTTTACAGTGATATATATATATATATATATATATATATATATACAATATTCACACTCCTTGTGTGTATATACAATATTCACACTCCTTGTGTGTATATATGTAAAAATGAACAATAAATAATCCCTTCATTCATATAATTCTGATAATACTTCGTAATATTTATATAAGCCTTATATTCTTATTCATATATTCATTTTTATATATCATGCCCAAAATCGTATCACGCTGACATGACTCTCGATAAAACTTTGATTTGCTTTTTATTTTATAATTTGTGAATTATTTCTTTGTAAACTACGTAATCGGTTTGTATAAAACCGAAAATCGTATAACGCTGACACAAGTTTGGATACATTTTTTGTTTGCTTTCTATTTTATAATTGCTTAACTATTTCTGTTCAAACAACTTAATCATTTTCGTAGACTTAGTTTAATAATGTGATCTTGTTCATGTTTTTGTATACATTCTCTCTTCGTTGTAAAAGATGAAGTCATGTCCTGCTTAACGTTTAATTTTTAATCTGAAGCCTTTCATTTTGGACAATGTGCATGTTTGTTTGCAATTCGTGATGGGAAGACATATTTCAATTTCCATTTAACTCGGCAGATCATGATAATATCAGATTTGTCAATATGCGGTTTAGAAAATGAAAAAATATGGCTTCCTCTTTGCTTGACAAAAATATTTGTTTTGTCTTTAAATGTTTTGCAAAGTAAATCAGTCAATGAGGATAAAATAGATCAGCATTAAATAATGATGAGGTAAGGAAAAAATTGGATATAAAAACCCATAAAATTTCTCCAATGTTCATTCTGACTAGACTTAGAGGCTGAGCGTTACCTGTAACATTTTAGCAGTAAAATATAGTAAGAAATATCTTTGTCTTCTCCTTCGAGCCTTGCTCTCTTCAAAGAATTTAGTCTTAAATAGAAAGAAATAATTTCCCGATACGTTATAAGAAGAAATCGGAGAGTAGTGTAGAAGAAAACTACCGCGATTCCCTATACGGTGTCAGCTACTCCAGAGTAACAAATCCGTTGCTGCCACCTAACCAGAACCCCCATCATCAACTTCGAACCGACCAAGGCCATAGACGGAGGGGTTAACATATATATATAATACACGCCCCTCCTCCCTTTTTTACCTTCACATTTGCATATGTTTAATAATGTTATATGTTACATGATGAGTTGTTTGTTTAAAGCTTGATATATTTGTTTCAGATAAACAGAAATAATTTTTCAGATAAATAGAAATAATTTGCATTTGCTTTAATTATAATTTGAATTATCGTAAATTATAAATAACAATTAATTTGATTTTACTTCTGAATATAAACTATGACTACTAGAAGCAAGTCCTCAAATGCAGCGTTTGGATATCCTACGGAATTCCCAGCAGCCATGACTCTTTCAAAAGCAGATGATGTGAGACACTACCATTTTGTACGCCGTCGTGAAGAAGCTAAATCAAAAAGATCAGCAACTGCTAATGATTGTTACAGGATTGTTGTAAAAGATATTGAAGACATTTGGATGAAATTTTCTTTTCCTACGATTAACACCAAAGGTGTCTATCTTAAAGTCAGTCGACTAATAGAGGAAGCCTCAAAATTGAACAAGGTGCCCTTACATCGAAGAAATGAAAGTTTTGCCTTAAAAGTAGCTCAGTATGATGAAATGTTTGATATATCTTCATGTGAATGCTATCATAATGGAATTGATAGGAAATGTTGCAGGTGTAAGGATAAAATACCAATGGCAGAATGGGAGTCTTTCGTGGATCAACAGCAAAGAAAAATCAGTAAGGACCAATTGATCGCATAGCTAGTTCAACAAAGAAGAGATCTTTAGCAAGAGCCCAAGAAGCACAAAACCGTCAACTAAAAGCACAAGAAGAAATGACTTGAAGCCACCAATGTTTTACCATCGGAATTTATAGAAATACCGAAGAAGACATGAATGTGGAGTGCCTTGGATTTGATGAAAAGAAAGCTAACACATTAACTAAAAGTGGAAAGATAAAGAAGAACACTATGTTATTGTGAGAGAACCTGGAAGCACCTATGTAGACCATGTCACACCAGATAATGGAACTGCTCGCTGCATAGCAGAAGAGTTGATAACTATTATTACAAACTCGAACAGCACAGATACTATCAAAGCTTTACTGTGTGATGGTACGTACTCCTGTAAATACAGGAAAAATTGGTGAGCCATAAAACTGGTTGAAATTCATCTTAACAGACCAGTGCAGTGGTTGGTGTGCCTCTTGCATTTGAATGAGCTGCCTTTTATGCACGTTTACAAAGCCATTGATGGTAAACAACAGGTCCAAATACTTTTGTGGGTTCAATTGGGAATAAACTGAAAACAGATTTAACAAAATTGGAGGTAGTCAAATATTCTCGCGTAAAGGGAAACATTAAAGAAATTTCAGCAAATGTTGTGAAGGAGCTAAGCAGTGATCAAAGATATCTCAATGATATGTGCCTGGCAGTGCAAACTGGAGACGCTTCTCAAGATCTGTCCACTCGATCCCCAGGTATCCTTCACCATGCTCGCTGGCTAACTCTAGTCCACAGGGTCCTTCGATTATAACGGGTGTGCCATAAAAAAAAAGGGTACATTTTAAAAGGCTATAAAATCAACATTTGTCATTTAATTTTCAGACTAAAATATCAAATAATTCAAATTCTATCAACATTTAACGAAAGAGTATGATTTTTCTACTTAACATGCAAAAATTATTAAACCTTTTTAATTTTTTTTTATAAAAATAATTTTTAACATAAAATTTACCTGAAATTATTAAAAAAATTGTTCGAAATGCTTTCCTTCCATCTCAATCACTTTTTTTATTCTTGGCCGGAATTCATCTGTGGCTCGATTTACTTGTTCCTGTGGAAGCTCTTCCCATTTTTGAATGATGATCTCGCGTAAATGAGCGACATCTTTTATCCTAGTCCTGTAGACTCGCTCTGCTAAGTTCTCCCATATTCTGGCCAAGAATAAAAAGTTACTGAAATGGAAGGAAAGCATTTCGAACAATTTTTTATTGAATGTTTCACCAACACTGAAATTAATATCCAAATACATTTTTTAATGTATTTTGGTGTGTTCTGTTCAAATATGACCTTCATATCTTGTGCAAATGAACCGAAACAGAGTTATGAAACTGTTGGTGAAACATTCAATAATAACCTCTAAGCCTATATTGAATGCAGTTGAAGCCAATGACTATGGAAGACTTCGTTGTAAACTGTTGATTGGAAGCGTGGAAATTAATAGATGGAATTACATACAGAAATGGCGAACTCGAAGAAAAATGTTTAGGAAATTATTCTCCTTAAGATTTTTTTTAGATTTTTTGAAGATCTAAATTTTTCCGAATGAGTTTCAATTTATTTTTACGTTATACAAAATATTATTTAAGACCTATATTTTTATTCGAGCATTTTATTTCGGATTCGCGCATTAAGTTTAACTTGGCTTTGCGAATTTGGCAACAAAATATTTTCATATTAACGCGTTTCTTTTTTCTTCACAAAAGTTTTTTAATTTAAGTTCTTCCAGTGAGAAGAAAATACCTTTAAACTTTCTCGTATTTAATTTAGTTTAGAATAACATTTTTAAACTGATTAAGAACGTAAACTTCTCAGAAATCGTTTCTAGATGAAAGTGCATTCTATTTTTTATATTTGCGAGTATGAATAACTCGGTACTCGAGACTGAAATTCGTACCACGCCAACATAGTTTTTATGCAGAAACTGAACCACGCAAAAACATCACGTAATTTTTTATAAAAGGTTTTTCACTTTCGGAGCAAGTGTTGTTTACGTACCCCTGTGGTGCCTAGTGTAGTTTACGTTCCCCAACTTTGTCCGCGTATTAGTCCAGGCAATCTAGAGCAAAAATAGCTTCAACCTGGGCAAAATTGCTTCAGAAGCTTTCTAAACTGTTTCCAGCTCAGGAACCATTGCAGAATAACATATCCAAAATCCGACAAAATTGGACCCCGGGAACACCCCCAAAAATGAAATTCAAAATGGCGGACTGGCAGTTTCCTACGAAATACAATAAATTTTAATTTCGCTTTGTAGAGAGAGTTATGACGTTTTTCTTGATCAGTAAAATGTTTTAAAACACATTTTCGTTTCTAAATTAACCTATATGACACTAAAAATTGTATTAGGCGGCTAGTATTAAACTATGACGTCACGTAATGTAAATAAAATATACTGTATGGAGTGTATGTGAGAATGGACATTGCTACATCTTTATAAACTTATATTATATACAACTCTTTAATTCCTACTACCCACTATCAAATCTGCGTATTTGTGCTTGTCATTTTCTTTAAAACTGTTATTATGTACTCCTTTTAAATACTGCAACACAGTTTATTAATTTGTGTTTTCTGTTTCAGACTGACTCGGTGTACGGCTGACTCGGTGTGCGTCCGCCTTCAAGAATGCAGACCCCTGAGAAATTGTGCGTGATTTGTAAGGAGAAATTGGACAGCGGACAGGAAGTGGTTCACATCTCGCAAAAAGGAGCAGATGGTATAAATGCATCCAGCCGCAGCCGTGGAAGCGATGTTGTTGCAACAGCTGGAATAAGTGTTCACGTTGTATGTAGGAAAAGGTTTACGGATAAAAAGACCATTGAAATAAAGAAGCGACAGACCGCAGCCGAGGCAATACAAGGAAAAGTGCTCGTTTTCATGAATACGCATTTTCCAGTGCTACTCACTGTTTGTTTTGTGATACCTTTGTGGACTTTTTTTCCAAACACAAACCAAAATCAGAGCATGTCAAAATAAGAACTACAGAGTTCTCCGAAACCATAAAAAGGTGCTGTGAAAGCCGCTGCGATGAATGGTCGTTTAATGTAAAAGGCCGTCTGGAGTATTATCTTCGTGATCTTCCTGCTGCAGATTGTGTCTACCATCACACCTGCAGCGTAAATTTTCGAAGTGGAAAAAACATTCCTCGCGCATACTCCTCCGACGATCATGATTCGAAGAAAGGGAGACCAACTAATGAAGATCAACACCAAGCATTCCTTCAGACCTGTGCTTACCTGGAAGAGAATGATGATGAACAACTGTTGATTGGAGACCTAATTTCCAAAATGGAGGAATATCTTCAAGGAAGTCAGAGCTCTGTCTACGAACGCAGGCACATGAAGAGAAAGCTTTTAGAACGTTACGGAGACAAGATCATAATATCAGGTGAAAGTGGGAAGGCAGATGTAGTAACACTACGAGAGACAGCTAATGAAATTCTTATAGATTATCACAAAAAGTCGAAAGAATGTGATATAGATATAGAGCTACAGAAGATTTACCTAGTAGAAGCTGCTGCAAAAATAATCAGAAGTGATATCAAGTCTGTCGACTCGCCTAGAAAAGATGTGTATCCATCTCCAAATGACATCACTGCAGAAAGTGCTCTTGATTACATTCCCAACAGTCTGAAATTGCTATTATCAAAAGCATTTGCGGGACAGGATGCTTCAAGAAAAATAGGTGCAATTGGGCAGAGCATTATGCAAGCAACCCGTCCTAGAGGATTACTATGTCCACTACAGATCGGTTTGTCGGTTCAGCTACACACAACTTTAGGTCAAGGTACCTTATTGACGTTCTCCATCAGCTGGGTTACTGTTCGTCGTATGCAGAAGTAACAAGATTCGAAAGAAACGCGGCGCTGGCAAGTGGGTCTGGCTCTTTTACTGTTGATGAAAACACTGCAGTCCTTCTAGCAGCAGATAACGTCGATCATGATGTCTGCACTTTGGATGGGAAGAATACCTTTCATGGAATGGGTATGATTGCCGCAATAACTCCGAAGATCAAGATCCACCCTTCTATTCACAGGCGTAATGTTGGTGACATGACATTAAGAAGATTGCAACCGTTGACATTAGGGAATATAGACACGCGAGAAGCATGTTGAGGGACATCTCATTCCGCGAACTTCCAGTACCCACTGCCACCATAAGTCGACTTAGTCTTCTCTGGCAGATATCTTCAGCAGAAAGATCAGGTCCAAGTTGGTCCGGAACAATGCAGGCAATTCACGGTGGATCAAGTGTCTCACATCCAGGTGTGGCGTCGATCACGTTCCTTCCCATCATAGATATGTCGCCAACTGACATGACCTGCATATTTTCGACATTACTATATTTGAGCAAGATAGCACGCGATCAAAAAGTCCCATGCATTATTACCTTTGATCAGCCTTTGTTCTGGAAAGCTTCCCAAATCATCAATGAACAGAGAGACCTGCAGGACATTGTTTTAATGCTGGGATCATTTCACACTCTGATGAATCTTTTGGGAGCAGTCGGTACTCTTATGAATGGTTCAGGATTGTCTGAAGTACTTCAAGAAATATACGGACCAAATGCCGTGCAACACATGATGTCTGGAAAAGCTGTTTCAAGAGCGATACGTGGTCATATGATAGTAGATGCAGCTCTTAGTACCTTACTAGTCGCAGACGTTTTCCCTCGTAATGAAGATGGAACTCCTCGACCTCCATAAGGAAGCTTGTGACCTGCTCGACGATGTTATGACCGCCAAACAATCAGTTGAGGATGTGGAATCTTCGAATGCATTGTCTCAGATTGCTACCACTTTGGATGCGAAGGAAACTGACCTACAATCTACTTCGCAAACAAGTCAACTCTGGTTGGAATATCAGCGAATGATCAACATTGCACGTTCCTTGATAACAGCAGACAGAACCGGCTCGTAGGATTTGCACTTGCAAGCTATGCTGGAGACCATCCCCATAATTGCAGCAGCCGGACATCACAATTACCTGAAATCGATATACCTGTACCTGCAGAAAATGTTAAGTTTGCCTTCTGAAAATCCAGCCGTTAACAAAATGTTCCAGGAAGGTAAGTTTGTGGTAAGAAGAAGCGACAGATTATGGGCCGGACTCGGCACAGACCTGGTGATAGAACAAGTACTAATGCGGTCCCTGAAAAGCAGAGGCGGACTGACACGCGGAAGTGGATTTACAGACATCCAAAGGACAACGTGGCTCTTTTCTATGCCTCTGTGTTCCACTTATAACTTAGCAATGCAGGAATACACCAGAGTTTTGTTGGAAAGTAGTGAACAGCACAAGGAAATGAGGGGAAGTAGACAAATCAGGGACAGTAATGACATGAAGAAAGTACTTGAACGTCTGGAATCCTTATCCCCATTCCATTCTACCTCGGGTCTCTGCAACATTGTAACAGGGCTAACTGCTGATCCTGGAGTTAACGTTCATCAATTGCATTCAATCGGTACGAACATTGTCGTAAAAATGATTGGGAAACAAGCCTTTACATATTCTGCCAAAAGATCTGACAAAGTGAAAACACTAGGATCTGCTTCTGCCGTTGTGATCACTGATGCTTCAGATATAGAAGTAGATCCTGCACTACTGTTTCAGAGAATGATGACTGTTGCCACTGGCGGAGACATGAATCTTGAAGATGTCATGTGTTACGAACTGTGTGCATATCCTCCTGCATTGTTCGAATCACGAAGTATCTTGAGGAAACCCGATAAGTCTCAGCTAGCTCATGCAATAATCAAATACACTGACACTTTACGCATGGAAGAAGTTAAAGAAATTCAGTGCACAGACCAGTACGTATTGGATGGTGGATCTCTACTACATCGTGTTTCCTGGCGTCAAGATGAAACATATGACAGCATCGCCAACTCATATGCCGATTTCACTCTGAAAACATATGGAAAAGCAATCATTGTTTTTGATGGTTACAGCAGCTCTCCTACGATCAAGGACATGACCCACAGAAGACGCAGCACCAAGACAAGCAGAAATGTGAATCTCAGTCCAAGCATGAAGTTTGTTGGCCAGAAGGAACACTTCTTGGCTAATGAAAACAACAAGCAAGCATTTATTTCCCTCGTAGGTGAGATGTTGAAGAAGCACGGGTGTACTGTTCACAACGCAGATGGGGATGCTGATGTGGACATCGTTCGTGCAGCAGTTTCTTCATCAGAAAATGCAACTACAACAGTAATAGGGGAAGACACCGACTTGCTGATTCTCCTTCTGTACCATGCCAAGGACAGTGGTTTCAAGTTGTACTATCGCAGCGATATAAGACGGGGACCATCTCCTAATCCTGTGTATGATATTCTCAGCATTCAATCATTGTTAGGCAATGACATCTGCAAGTATCTCCTGTTTGTGCATGCTTTCACGGGCCGTGATAGCACATCCAGAATTTTTTCGATCGGTAAAGCCAAAGCATTCGACACACTGATGAAGGTGGCTGAACTCCGTTCAGTTGCAAATACATTCTGTTCTGATTGTTGCCAACACTCTGACATTGAAGCCGCTGGAAGAAAGGCAATGCTTCTGTTGTATGGCTGCAAAACACTTGAATCCACTAACGCACTACGTCATCGAATGTTAGTTGAAAAGGTAGCTACAGCTAAATCTTTTGTTACACCCGAACGTTTGCCACCTACCGATGCGTCCACAAAGTACCACAGCTTTCGCACATACTTTCAAATACTAATCTGGAAGTCTACAGAAGAGAAGATCGATGCAGAACAGTGGGGTTGGTATGTAAAGAATAATTCCTACTACCCTACAGCCTGCGACAAGCCACCAGCTCCAAATTATCTACTCAACATGATCCGCTGCTCCTGCAAGACGAAATGTGCTACTTCAAGATGTGGATGCAAGCGTAATGGAATGCCCTGTTCAGCCGCTTGTGGCGAGTGCCAAATCAGTGGTTGCGATAACAACCCAAGTACCGGTAATCTATCCGATGATAGTGATGAAGAGGATTAATTTCTGTATGTTTGTGACCAGGTATCACTTCTTCTGTAATGAACATAACTTGAAACTGGGAAAAAAATAATTGTTGTATTATTGATTATAAAAATCTGTAAAAAGCTATATAACATTATATTTGCGTAATAACTGGTTGTGTTGTATATTGTTGAATTATTTAAAACATTACAACTGAAAGAAAAAGCATCAAATGTATCTATAAATAAAAGCGTAAATTATATATATTTTTTTTTCGTAGGAAACATCCAGTCCGCCATTTTGAATTTCATTTTTGGGGGTGTTCCCGGGGTCCAATTTTGTCGGATTTTGGATATGTTATTCGGTAATGGTTCCTGAGCTGGAAACAGTTTAGAAAGCTTCTGAAGCAATTTTGCCCAGGTCTAACTACAAATTGCCTGGACTATATACCTAATGGAAGAAAACGTTAAAACTAACGAAAATATTACTTAACCTAACCAATCGTCAATATATATATATATATATATATAATTATTATATATATATATATATATATACAGGGCCGGATCCAGAAGTTGCGAGGCCCTAGGCCTATAATATGAAAATATGGACTTAATTATCGGTACTATACCAGCAATATTAGAATCCCGCATAGACAGAACTATGCCAGCAATTAAAAATTAAACCAAACCAAAATAATCACGCATGGAAATTGTGTAAGAAATATAAATAAACCATACAAATAAGTATAAATTATAATATGAATCAAGATTTGTATCGAAAATATAAGACAATGATTTCTAAGATTTATATAATATTATAGGTAATGACTTTCCATGGTATACAAACGGTTTTCATATGTGATGTATAAGAGATGTTGACATTTCACTTTTTATAATAGTGAGCGATCGACTTATCAGGCTAAATATTAATGCTTTAATATTTGGTTCAGATGCTCCTTGAATATTACAGCAATGCTTTTCTACTTTTCTTCGAGCTAAACTCTTCAATTAATTGAGAATAATCTAATGAATTTGTCATATCGTTTTCTATTGATAACATGGCTAATGATTGCAATCTCGCTTGAGACATGGTGGAACGCAAATATGTTTTAATAAGTTTGAGACGCGAGAAACTTCTTTCAGCCGAAGCAGCAGTAACTGGGATGGTTAATAGGTACTATTCGAAGTGCAACATAAACATTAGGATAAATCTCACTTAGTTGTTTTTGCACTATATAAACAAGGGCATTTCCGAGATCTGTTTTCTCAGGTATAAACCTGCAAAGTACTTTAAGTTCTTCATGGAGTTCTAAATCATTAATATCACTTGAACAGAACGCGCAAAACGGCTTGAGCGAGGCCCCCTTTGGCGCGAGGCCCTAGGCGATCGCCTAGTTCCGGGCCTGTATATATATATATATATATATATATATACGCTAGGCCGGATCGAAATTTTATATTGAAAAGGTACATATTATGAGGGGTTTGAATGGAGCACAGGAACCCCCCCATAAATTATTTTCGCTGCTGTTTAAAGCCTCCTCCCCCTGGCACAATTTTTCACTTTTTGACCTATATTAAAGAATATTACATTTATATGAGACTTACTCTACATTCAGGATTTTTGATGACTTTATTAACGTATAATATTTTATTTAATAATGTACAGTATTAGGAAAATTAATTAAGTACAACAATATATTCAGAAGAAAAAATTAGACATAATAAATGTGCTAAAATTCAATTCACTTTTTCATTGTTCCTTATCACATCAAAAGGGAAGAAATTTTCAATATCATTAGGAAATTTTATTTCATATGTTTCTTACTCATTCCATTGGGCCTTCCATTCAAACTTGGGCAGTTTTCGCCTTGATTCTAATGAGTTTAAGATAAGTTTTGACGGTTGTCATATCCTATTCCTTCCTGACATGCCTTTGATACTAGGTTCACTGCCCTTTCCACACTTTAACTGTGGCATGGAAAAGAAGCATCTCCAGTGGCTTACATCGAGCCTGTAGTAGCTCCGTCGCTAAAATTGTTTAGCAACGGTGGAGGAGTAATGATCTCTTTTTGCCAATCGATCATCTCGGTGTAGTCAGTAAATTGAAAATTGAGGGTTCGAGGCAACTCAAAGTTTCTGGTACCTGAAAATCCAGTTCTTGAAAGGATGATTTTCTGAATAGCTTCCTCCCTAATTTCTAGTCTCTTGTCAGTTCCCATTGATATGAGTATATTTTCTGGGTAGGCAAAGTAGGCGTTATTCTTTAATGCTGGTTCGATGATTGATCTATGTTGTTCATCTAAATATCGAAGCAAGCGCATTAAATGCCAAAAGTTATATGCACCATCAGTTGCATTAAGATGAGATGTTATCCAAAACCACCCTGAAGCATAGAACTGCATAATAATCTTGACTATATCTTGGAAGGTTTTTATCGGGATTTGGCGTTGAGATATAACGAGTGTGCCATAAAAAAGGGTACACTTTAAGAAGGCTATAAAATAAGCATTTGTCATTTAATTTTAATAAAACTTCTACACAATAAAACACATGTATTTATTTATATGCAAACAGGTTTTCAGACTAAAATATCAAATAATTAAATTCTATCAACATTTAACAAAAGAGTATGATTTTTCAAGTTAACATGCAAAAATTATTAAACCTTTTTAATATTTTTTTATAAAACTAATTTTGAACGTAAAATTTACACGAAATTAAATAATTACCGGCTTAGATGAGACTCCGTTATCGAGTTTGCCAGAAGACATACGTCTTTAAAAGCCTAAATTTGTTGCATTCCTCAATCCCAGAGTACATTAATTTTGAAATGGCACAGAAACTTCATCAAAAAATTATAAACCTCGTAAATTTTATTTTCAAACTTGAATTTGCAGTTTTCCTCACTATTTCTGTGAAACTCAATACGTTATCCAATATTTTAATATAGATCACTATTACAAATGTTTAATATCTGTATGCAAGATGTGGATGTGTGCTAATAAACTTTTACTAAACCTGACGAATATATATTTTATGATTATTACAATACAATGAAAATATCACGACAACCTAACCAATCATCAAGAGCGTACAGGTGACCTAACCGGGCACTCAGTTAACCTAAATGGCATTCAATAACACAGGTCAACAAAAAAACATTTTTTTTCGTTGCCAAGGAAATTCGTACGAATTTAGGGTATTTTGGGGTTGCTGAATTCCAAAATGAAAGTAGTTTTTCCGATTTGGCTCTAGTTCTTGAGATAATGAATACCCTCAATTAATAGGAAACGTAACCATAACGCGTGCATATGTGAAACTATCGGAACATTCTAGATGGTGAGACCGAATAAAATGCCATTATGTATTTCATGTGTTTACTTTTGTATGATTTGAGACAATTTCAATGCGATTTGTAAGTAGGCTCCGCCTGAACATTAAATTTTTTGCATTTTTACGTGTTTCAATGGGGTACCAATTATTTCATAAATTAGAGCCAATCTAGCAAAACTGATTTCATATTCGGAATCAGCACCACAAAGTTACCCCAAAATCACTCTAATATGATTGGCAATAAAATGAGTGTTGACCAGTGTAATTCATTTGCACAAGAAATGGAGGTCAGATTTGAATAAAACACACCAAAATACACCAGAAAAACCTATTTTCATATCAAAATCGTCCCGCAGGGGTAAAACGAATAATTACGACATACCATTTCAATCGATTTTAATCGATCCAGAAATTGCTTATATCTCCATTAATATCAATTTGCACAAGAAATACCATAGAGGAAAATAGATTCAGATTTAAATTCTACACAAGAAAAACCGGATCTTGTGGGTTGTTGCATTATATGAAAAAATGAAGTAAATGATGGGTTTTATATATACCCCGCAAGATTATGGGTTATATATAACCCACAAGATCCGTTACACTTCCCCAAAGTTTAAAGAACTGTCGAAAATTATGAAGTGCAAAATTCAGGGTTGCCAGGTTTGGCTAATTTTAGCCAATTTGGCTAATTCCATTCATGGCTGGCTAAAGATATTTCGAAAGTACTAGGCAACAATTTTTAGGCTAATTTTGGCTAATTGGACCTGTAACCAGAAATCTGACTGAAATTTATATCTCGTTTTATATTTCTTTATCTTTTTATTTTATATATCTTATATTTTATCTTATATTTTAATTTATATATCTTGTATATAATTTATATCTTCATAGACCCTACAGGTTACGTATATTCTCTCTAATACCGCACTACTACAAACTCATTTTTTATTAAAAATCGATTAATTCTCTTAATTGTAACAATTTTTTTTGGCGTAATAGTATAAAATCCTACAGAGTTCTAAATATTTTGATTTTGCCAAAATTACTGTAGATCTATAAAAATGTATGTAGACCTGGCAATACTGCATCCGAGCCTGGCTGTGTCACCATTCTTTTTTGGGCAAAAGTTAGAATCTATGAAAATGCTTTAGAAGTAAAATGTTTCAAAGAACTTGCCGAAGTTGTACTTCATGCCATTTCTATTCCAATAAGCAATGCCTTTGTGGAACACGTATTTTCTTTTGTGACATATTAAAAGTGAGAAGCGCAATAAAATAAATGTAAATACATTTGAATCTATTTTATGAATACGATCTCATTTAACTGTTAATGATCAATGCTGCAAGAATTTTAAAGTTACAAAAAAGATTCTAAGTTTAATCATGCAAGATATATATATGAAATGAAAATGAAAAGGTTTATTGGCAGACTATAGTCCATATGACAAATATTATTAATACAATGACAGTTCATATACTAAGGATAGAAATATATACAATTGATTAGAAATAATACTGCACTGTCGAAGTTAAGTGGAGCTACAGACAGACGTTTTCGTACCAAGAAGTCCATAGCTTAGAGGATAAATGGCAGGACTCATGGATAGCTTGGATGATCGGGTTGGTTGATTTTTTAATTCTTTGCATTAGACTGTATTGAGCACGTCTTGTTACCTCCGGGAAGCTCGGGACATTGCGGGTAGCAAACATTTGCGAAGCTGAGCATCTCGGGGGCAATTTATGTAAGAGTCTAAAAGACCTGTTGTACAGCAAATTTAGGGTTCTGCCAGAACCTTTTTTTATAATTCACCCACAGTTGCTGTCCGTATATATTACTGCAGAAAGTACGAAAGAGAGTGTCTTTAGCTTCACTTGTACAGAATCGAAAGTTCCTTACGGTCATATTCGCTTTAGCACACAGGCTTCGAGATTGTTTTCTTATATCCGAGTCATCACTCAAGGAGCTGGTAATAGTTTGACCCAAATACTTAAACTCTTGTACTCTCTCAATCGCTTCATCTTTCATTTTAAACCTAATATCAGCTGGCTGATTACAGCTTTTAGGATGAAATTGCATAACCTTAGTTTTTGTAACATTAAAAAGAATATGTTTCTGCGAATACACTTCGCAGACTTTTAGTAACCGATCCAGACCTTTAACAGAGGGATTTATTACCACCATATCATCGGTATAAACTAAGTTATTTATCCTTGTGTTATCTATACAGCATCCCGCTGTTGCCTTATTAAGTGAAGCAATTAATCCGTCAATATACACATTAAACAGCATAGGGCAGAGCAAGGAGCCTTGTCTCACCCCGCAAGAGGAACCAAAACACTCGGATAGTACATTGCCCCACCTAACGGTGAAAGATTGGTGGGAATACCAAAATTTCAATAAATTTAATATGTACATGGGAACCTTCCTGTCTTCTAGTTTTGCAAATAAAATATTATGGCTCACCCTATCATATGCCTTACTTTTATCTAGGAAACAGCTATAAATAGTTGAATTACTGTCAATGTATTTAGATAGTTTCTTTAAGTACATAGATACACAGGTCAGTTGAGTGGGACCTTTTAAAACAAAACTCATTAGGAGATGTCCATAGGAAATCACTTAATCGGAGTAACAAGAGTTTTTCTAGTAGTTTCGAGAAGCAGGAAATGACAACAATAGGCCTGTAATTATTGCTGGACAGAATGTCTCAGTACTTATTTTTGACTCTGCAGGGATATAGCTATGAGCAAGCATGGCTGATAGGAGCAATGACATATGCAGACATACTACGTCATTTGTATATTTTAAGTGCTCATTCGATAAGTCATCTACCCCTGACGCAGAACCAGTCTTTAGCTCTTTAATTAACCTCTTTACTTCAGAAAATGATATCAAAGTATTTTCCCTTGTCCCTCCCGCAATCGTTTCGCTGCAATCTATCTTAAGATTATTCCTACTCACACTGTTAAGAATGTTAGAATAGTGGTTTTTTTCCACAGCTTTGCAATTTCATCCTCCCCCGACACCCCATCGATTGTCGGAGGGAGGACATTTTTGACACCCGTTTGATTCTTAACAAATTTCCAAAATCTTTTGTTATCGTTATTTATGCGAGCTTCACAGGCTTTTGATGCTCGAATAGACTCTTCTTCCTGTTTACATCGCCTTATGGCCGCCTTATACTGACCCCTACTTCTGCACATACTCATGTATACTGGTCCTAATCTAGGTCTACCATGAAAGCACCACAAATCATAGGCTTCTTTCGATTCCCTCTTCAGGGGGGCAATAAAATCATTCCACCCAGGAATAATCTTAGTATGATAGTTGTAAGATTTAATCAGGGGGCTTCCTGCTTCTCTTAACAGGGATATTATCTTACTATAATACCTATCTATGAGTTTACAGTGAGAATCATTTGAGCAAGGATTATTACAGGCAAGATGCAAAATTTCTAAATTATTAAAGAGGTGACTTGTTCTGTCTTTGTATTCTATTCTCTGCTGCATATTAACATTGGACCAATCGACGCGATTGTTCTTACCTATTGAGTTCTTGTTAAGTCGTGTAGCGCATAAATTGGTAAAGTTAATTAATATTTCTAATGGTATGTGATCAGAAAGAAGGAAATCATGCAGAATATGAACTCTAACAATTCGATCCTTTAGAATTATTACTAGTGAGAAAATGATCAATCCACCTAGTGGTACCACTCATATCACTAACGTATGTAAAATTACTACTGGTTACCGTAATACATCTACATCACTTATACTTATTGGCCGACTCGCACATGTTACCCAATTCTACAAAGAATTCCGAGTTCACATGTGCGTTAAAGTCCCCCATTATTATACAATGAGAATATTTGCGGTTATCTGATAGTGACTTAATTTTGTACAGCAAATCAATGTATTCATCTAGATTATTGCCGTTGTTGTATGGTAAATAGCAGTTTACAATTAATATGCAATCATTGTTCACTTGTAGTTCAATGCCTGACAACCTTACATTATCGCTTGTTAAAAATGTTGGTACTTTTGCATTATCCTCCCAACACTAATTTTTTTTTATAATGGCGGCGGGCTGTTTTTACCGTAACCTAACCAAACCTAACCTAACCTAATACCAACACTAATTTTTTTTATAATGGAAGGAAAATAAAGTACCATAACCAAAACCAAACCAACATTATATAAAAAAATTGGTGTTGGGAGGATAATGCAAAAGAACCAAAATTTTATGTGATGACAAATTTTTCCTTATATATATATATATATATATATATATATATATATATATATAGTATGTATATATATATATATATATATATATATATATATATATGAAAAACGGAAAGCACCTTTAATTAAAACGTCCACGCTAAGCACCAGTGATAGTATGGTAAATTTGCCCAGCACTAATGATGCTAATATCGGTGAGAAGGATGAACATATCTTGGAGAATATCATTTCTACTGATTTGTAATTATTAACGTAAGTTTTGTTTTCAGTTATTACTCTTTGTGTTTGTATGTTTGTAATTTAAGTATACAATGTATATATTTATTTAGTTTAGTAAACAAGTTATATATATATATATATATATATATATATAATATATATATATATATAATATAATATATATAATAGGCTACACTGTAATTGGCTAAATTTGGCTAATTTAAAAGGGCAGTGTGGCTAATTTTACTTGAACCAACCTGGCAACCCTGAGTGCAATTCACAACTTTGATGGAATGTGAACTTTAGATTACACTCAGTAAAGCTTTCAAGTTTACAGGTTATAAACTATCAAATTTGAAGGACCAGTTAACATACGTAACAATAAATAAATAATAAATAAGAATACAAGTTATTAATATATGGAATGAAATTGTAATTAACACAAACTAAACTAATTCAATATTAAATCCTGTCTTATGAAAAGGTCTCGCAATAATGTCAACAATCCTGACCTCGAAAAAGGTCTAGCAGTAATTAATAATTCTGATTTAAGATTAATCCAAACAGCAGAACCAAATTAAATTGTCTTTAGACCTCAATCGGCTCAACGCATCGAAATTGTGAATTCTGACACTTTAATGTACGTTCACCTCTAACTCAATTGTAAATTAAACATGTTTCACAGTAAATACGACTCAAACTCTGTTTGAAACACACAAATTCAATTAGAACTGTGTCCAGAGTTAGTCAAACGAAACCAAGACAATAAGTAATTTAAAAAATATACAACATTTAAGAGATTTAGTATGGCGGCTAAAGGCTGACTGACTTTGTCGTAGCTTGATACGCTGTGACTGTCATATATCGTCGTGCCTTTGGCAAGCATTTGCTATACATTTTACTCGTTCCACATTAGTGTTATTTTTTATTTAGTTAACTCATTATTGCCATGCAAATAAACGAATAGATATACGACATTATGATTGCCATATCGGATCTTATTAAAAATTTGGACTGTGTCAAATTTTTTTGAATATTTTGTCACTAGTAGTTTTTTATGCTGATTCTAAGTATGCAATTCATTTTTTGTGGAAATAAATATTTAACATTTTATTGGCGTTTGTTTGCAGGAATAGTGCCAGCTTCTTTATACGAACTCGCAAAAAACAGTAATTTTTGTTGTTATTAATGTTTATTTGTTGCCTGCCTACACCTAGTTTAGTGTGAATATTGTTGTAGTGTGAGCATATGATAATGAAGTGCTGTAATCTATCTACTTGCGAATATCTTTAAATAACGTTATCGTATTCATTATAAAAATACTTATATATTATAGTATTTTAGCTAATATTTTAGCTAAATATTTTAAAACTAAATTATTTATACAAATTCAGTGTTGCTGTGAATATGGTAAAAGTTATCAATATGCAAACCAAACTAAACAACTTCACAAGAGGAGGACATTGAAGACACCAATCGACCAGGGAAGTACTCCGGGGTACGTGAGATAGAAGATAAGGAGTGCTGGAACTCCTGTTCCTCCTGTCACTGTGCTCCATAGCTGATCTATTTACGTGTCTCATCTACCCTGCTCTCAAACACACACTTCTCGCCCTATTCCTCACTACATATACATGCATCTTAAACACCACATAATCTTTTCAAAATTAATAAAAAAAAAAATGGCATCAACTTCAAGAGCCTCGGAGTCCCCTGGGGATGGGACTATAAATATCCCCACTTCTGGTTCCCTCGCTGCCGATACCGGGAATACAGACCCGGACAGCGGGGCTGGATCTGTTACCGCCCATTCGAGATGTTCTGGGCATCTGCCTGATTTACTTTTCATAAACACCTGCAACATTTGTGGCTTTTTCTCTAATTTTCAATCTGTTGAACACCACCTCTCCTCCTCTAAACCTCATTTTCTTTTCCTCACTGAAACTCAGGTGTCTGGGATGAGTGACATCAACCCCTTTTCTGTACCCTCTCACTTTCGCTATACTCAATTTCACTCCAAAGGTGGATGTTGCGTATATGTAGCAATGACCTAACTTGTCCTCGTATTTCCAAACTCGAATCTTCCGAATTCTATCAGTCTGGTTACGGCTTACATGCCAATCTCAAACTAAATACATATGCGTTGTTTACCTTTCCCCTAATTCTGTTGACTATCCAAAATTCTTTGACTACCTCGCTTCCAAAATGGAAAACATTCTATCCCCCTCTCCCTTTACTGAACTCTCCATTTCAGGAAATTTCAATGTTCACCACCACCTTTGGCTTTCCTCCTATTTCACTGACATCCCTGGTGAACTAGCTTACAACTTTTCTATCCTAAATGACTTGGGGCAGAGTGTACAGCACCCTACTCATATCCCCGATCGCCTTGGAGATATGCCCAACATTCTGGATTTATTTCTTACCTCTCATCCTTCTTATTACTCTGTGAAACTTTTTTCTCCGTTGGGCTTCTCCGATCACAATTTTATATCTGTTTTCTGTCCTATCGCTCCAGAACAGGCAGTACTTCTGTGATTTCCCATGGAATGATTACTGCTTCCGAGGCCGGGGCCCTTCCGAGTGTGCTGAGCGCATCACGGAGGTGATTCTCTCCGGCATGGAGGCATACATTCCATATTCTATTCCTAGTACTAATGCAAAAAACCTTAGTTTAACTTTACTTGTTCTAATGCCATCAGCAGCAAAGAAAAGTCTTTCAAACGGTACCATCGCCATCCAACTCCTGACTCTCAATCAGCTTATATTTCTGCCCGGAATCGTACAAATTCTGTTGTTCTATTCGTCAAAAATTCCTTTATCAGACAAAAATATGAAAACAAATCCAATTCTAATTCTTCTCGTTCCTTCTGGTATCTAGCTAAGAACCTTTTCGACAACTTTACTTTCTCTTCTTTTCCTCCTCTTTTCCATTTCGACGGCTTAGTTGCCGTCTCTTCTCCTGAAAAAGCTGAAATCTTCGCTCAAACTTTCGCTTACAACTCAACAATGGACGATTCCGGTGCTTTTCCTCCATCTTCTCCCACCTCTGACTTTATTATGTCTGAAAATAGAATCTCTTCAAAAGATGTTCTTTCTGCCCTATCTGGGCTCAACTCTTGGAAGGCGTACGGTTGAGCCACCCCACACATGAGAAGCATACTCCATACAGTGGCGATCAAGACCCCTGTATAGAGAGAGCACCTGAGTGGAGCTGAAGAAACTGCGAAGGCGATGCAGCACACCTAACCTCTTAGAAGCTGTTTTAGAAAGAGAGTATATGTGTTCTTTCCAGGAAAGATCACGAGAAAAGGAAACGCCAAGAATGTTAAGAGAAGAGGAAAGATTCAGTTGTGTGTTGTTGAAGGTAAGGGGATAGTCGTGTGGAAGATTGTGACGAGTAGACAGATGGAGGAACTGAATTTTTGAGGCATTGAAAGCCACAAGACTTTCTCTTCCCCAGTCAGAGATAGCAGAAATATCAGAGGTCAGGTGTTCCATGGCCGTCCTACGAGAATCACTGAGGGACTGTTGTGAGGGACGCTTTCGAAAATAAGGTGGAGAAGTGACGAGTGAAATCATCGGCATAGGAGTGAATAGGACAGGAAGTGCAAATTAAAAGATCATTAATAAATAAAAGTAAAAGAGTGGGTGACAGGACAGAACCCTGAGGAACACCACTATTAATAGTTTTAGGAGAAGAATAGTATCCATCTACAACTGCATTTATAGATCGGCCAGAAAGGAAATTAGAGATGAAGGCACAGATAGAAGGACAGAAACCGAAGAAGGGCAGTTTGGAAATTAAAGATTTTTGCCAGACTATCAAAAGCTTTCGATATGTCAAGCGCGATAGCAGAGTTGCAAGTCGAGCGTCCCTTGCGGAACCCATACTGACGATCGGAAACAAGATTGTGAGAAGAGAGGTGTTTAATAATCTTCCTCTTAAGGATAGATTCAAAAACTTTAGAAAGTCAAAAAATCAAAGAACTTGGACGATGGTTGGAGGGTTAAGAGCGGTCACCCTTATTTGTGACAGGCTGAATGAAAGCGAACTTCCAGCAGCAAGGAAAGAACTAGATGAGAGACAAAGACGAAAGAATTTGCCTCCGTATGGTGTCAGTACAGATGTACAGTTCTTAAGAACAGGAGGAATACATCAGGACCGTACGCCTTCCTAGAGTTGAGCCCAGATAGGGCAGAAAACACATCTTTAGAAGAGATTCTATTTTCAGATATAACAAGGTCAGAGGAGAGAGGAGATGGATGAAAAGCACCGGAATCGTCCATTGTTGAGTTCTATACGAAAGTTTGAGCGAAGATGTCAGCTTTGTCAGAAGAGACAGCAACTGAGCCGTCGGAATGGAAAAGAGGAGGAAAAGAAGAGGAAGTAAAGTTGTTGAAAAGGTTCTTAGCTAGATGCCAGAAGGAGCAAGAAAAATTAGAATTTGATACCATGTTAGACAAGCGTTTGAGTTGAGCAGACCTTATTTACTGATACAAAATGATATCTATTGAACAAATAACTTTTAAACCAATCACTGCTTGCTCCTCTGAAGCCGTAACAATATAATTTGTTAAATATATGATAATATTATGGTCTATTACATCAAACGCCTTACTCAAATCCATAAATACTGATATCATTATTTCTTTGGTCTCTGTAGCTATATTTACATTTTCCATAAGATTTAAAGTAGAAATTTTCTTTGTTTTATTACTACGATAGCCATGTTGATTTGAAGATAATGAATTGTAGGATTCTAAACATCGCTGCATCCTACTTTTTACAAATTTTCCGAAACTTTGCTGGACACAGATAATGATCACACCAGTAGTATAGCTGCGTTTGGCCAGAGGAATTTGGGGTGCTTTGGAATCCTGCCCCTGGAGGGGTCCCTGGAGGCCTTCGCCTCCGTTATAAGGGACCCCCTTCCTTAAGTTTATAACCCATTTATGGGGCATCACCGTCCTTAGTGAAGTGCATTTGCCCCTTAAGATGCCCAGCAAGGGGCCCCCTCCTTCGTGGAAAAAAAAAATTCATCCTAGCGAGATAATACAGCCACCCTCTCTCTCTCTATTGTGTAATTTTATATATATATATATATATAATATATATAATAAGTATGAGGGTATTCTATCAAGCAATAATTACAGGGCTATTGCTAGCACCTCTTGCTTCTCGAAACTACTCGAGAAACTCTTGTTACTACACCGCTTAAATGATTACTTATGAACTAAATGAGTTTGGTTTTAAAAGGTCCCACTCAACTGCTCTGTGTATCTGTATACTTAAGGAAATTATACACTGACAGTAATTCAGCTATTTATAGCTGTTTTCTAGATATAAGTAAGGCATATGATAGAATGAATCACAATATTTTATCTACAAAACGAAGGCAGGGAAGTTCCTATGTACATATTAAATTTATAAGAACATAATATACAATGATGAAGTACAAGAATTTAAGTATTGCGGTCAAACCATCTCCTTGACTGAAGACTCAAATACAAGAAAATCTCGAAGCCTTTATGTTAAAGCGAATATGACTGTAAGGAGCTTCTGGTTCTGCACAAGTGAAACTAAAGAAGATCCCTTTATGCAATAATATATATTAACAGCAATTCACGGTAATAACGCATAAGGAAAAGTCATTTTTAATAAATAATCTTATTCAAAATTAAAAGAGGGCGAAGCAAGCTAGACGCAGCAATTAATACAAGATTGTTCTTTAATAACAATAATATTGGACCACACTTTACCATCAATTTTGAATTCATACAGTCACCCTTAATTCGGTATACATCTTCTACGCTATATATTGCTACAAAGAAAACGGAATAACGTATTTTAACGCTGAACTTTAAAAATCCCATTCAGAAGCTTACGTATAATACGTAATATTGTACGCGACACATAGCCTATATGTATATAAGGATTGGATATTTTGACTCATTAGTTTGATTATAAAACATGTCATGTATTCTATAAAGTACACTAGCGTTTTTAGTACCTTTAATAAGGTGTTTTTCATTCCTATACAACGATATGTTAGTTTTCATATTTCTGTCATAATTGTGCCCAAACAAATATAGATATGTGCGTCCTTTTTAAATACAGTACACAATTACAAAGTGCTTTGAAAGATTGTGCGCCATATTCAGCTATATATATATATAGCATAATGACTCTTTAACTCTGCTAACCGCACTTGTAGAAGAAACCAGAGAACTTTTTGTATCTAAACTCTAAGCCAAAGAGAAGTGCAACCACTTTCAGATCACTACAGATATGTCAGGAGTGTTTATCATAGACAATATGTTTAAAAAGTAACTGCATACTGTTACATGTTTCATTCATATGAATTTTATGTGCAGACGAAGCCGAAGGATAAATATTACCGCTGTACGATAGTGCAGCTTTTAAACTCAACTTTTGATGAATCGATAAATAGACACCATACCTTAAGATTGTGTTTCTCAGCCATATATATATAGTGTAGTGTTCACAAATTAAGGGAGAGGCATTAGATCTATTCAACACTGAAAGAAAATAGCTTGGTTGTCAGAGATGGGCAGTATCTTGTATCTTAAAGATACAAAAAGTATCTTAAGATACAAGATACGTATCTGAGATACGTATCTTAGATACTTTATTTTTGGAGGATCTTGAGAAGTATCTAAGATACATTTTGTCATGTAGCTTGTATCCCGGGATACACTTTCAAAGATACTTTCATAAGATACTTTTTAAATAGAGACGCTAATAACTATTCATGAAATATGATCATATCTGACGCACGTTGAAGCAGGCCGGCGATTGCTGTTACATGTTTGTACATGAATACTACCGTTGCGCTGCGCGCACAGTCTCGGCACAGATGTACTCAGGTTTCATCTTGTATCCCGCGGTTTTAACATGTTTTAACATGATTAAAAATCAGGAATTATACATATATTTGCTTATTCCTGCAAATATATTTATTATGAGGAAAACTTTATTTTTTCTTCGTGAGTAGGTAACTGAGCATACCTGTATTAACAATTTATTTGAAATACAGAAATTGAAAAAGTGTGGTTTATTTTATTTTTCCATACCTAAAAATTTCAGGATTATTTATACATATTTACTTTGTGCTTTCCTTTTAGTTATAGCACTATATGAATACTGAGATATGAAGTACCATTGATTTGGCATTTATTTATATCCAGAAATATAATAATAAACAATTGAATGAGACAACTCGTGCGCTCATGGCTCACCAGGTGAAACTAAACTCAAATAATTATTCTTTCAAAAGTATCTTGTATCTTAAAAATGTATCTTGTATCTGTAACTTGTATCTGTATCTTGAAGATACAGTTTTTTCGAGTATCTTGTATCTGTATCTCAGATACATTTTTGTTGGGTATCTTGTATCTGTATCTCAGATACAATTTCCAAGTATCTTGCCCATCTCTGTTGGTTGTCAAGAATCCAAGACTTTTTAACCAGCTTCCAAACAATCTCAGGAGAGCCACAGCAGGCAGAAGGTTAAAATCCTCAAAAGAAGACTAGATGCTTGGCCTACGGTAGCAGGTGAACCCGGTGTACCTGGAAATGCGTGGCAGTGAGTGCAAGAGAACAATTCGCTCATTCACCAGGCCTACAGACAAGGTCCCCCAACATTGTCTGTGTGTGTGAAGACAGACCAATACAAGGAGCTGCTACGATGCTGTTCGGTGTATATACTGTATATATTAGTGGTGGACCGGATGTCAGTTTTTCAACATCTGCGGATGCAAATGCGGATCTTTAATTTCAATATCCGCGGATGCGGATGCGGATATTTAGTTAATCTATCAATGTAATATAGAATTATGAATATATGACATAATTTTTCAAATTTCGTGATATTACTATTATGGCAGACAATGCATAAGAATTAAAATTAATATTAATGTTTTCATTATGATAAAAGTAATAACTTTCTCAAGAGTTTCAGCCACAGAAAATTCGGTGCTCTTCCAATACGTGCTCTACCGTAAAATTTACATTCCAATATGTGCTAACTAACGAAAATATCACGACCTAACCTAACCAATCGTCAATGGCGTACAATTGACCTAACGATTGGTTAGGTTAGGTCGTGATATTTTCGTTAGTTAGCACATATTGGAATGTAAATTTTACGGTAGAGCACGTATTGGAAGAGCACCGAAAATTCAATGAAACAAGTTTCATTCAATTTTCTGTGTTACCAACTATTTATATTTTGAGGTTTATATATTTGTTTGTTCATTAATAATTAATACTTTACATCAAATGTGCATGACTGGGCCTTATAAGCTACTTTATAAGCTAATTTAATTGTAAATTGCATAATTTATTAGAGGTAATATCCGCGTAACATCCGCAGTCAGAAGTGCGGATACGGATGCGGATGTTAAAAATGATGCGGATATCCGGTCCACCACTAATATATATATATATATATATACACCTTTGGTTAGCTTCCGCCCGAATTGTTCATTCTGACGAAGGTCAAGCCTTTCACTCCACCTTAGACCTACAGTTTAACGTGGAATCCGAACCACGCTCCATCAGCAGCCCAGCGTCTTAACCACTAGGCCACCTAGGGTACCCATTTATCTACCATTCTACCAACCACTTTCTTTATTGTGTGGAAGGATGAACAGCTGGGTTTTGCTGCGCGCCGGCTACCGTCGGGTCTCGAACCCGGGGATGGATTCATAGTCAGCGACGCTAACCACTACACCACCGAGGCGCATCACATATATATATACTGTATATATGATGAAAAGAACCATTAGACGAAAGCGCTTAAACACCATTCGGTGTTTCCATTTTTTTCTTCGTGATTCTTTTCATCAAAAACATTATTCACGTGTTACTTTCGCGAGATCATTTTCATATATATATTATATATATATATATATATATATATATATATATATATATATATATATATAAAAGCAATAAAGGAAAAATCCAAATTACATCTATGCAAAAAGGGAAACAAAAACATGCGAAACCATCGGGATCTTAATGAAGAGAAATAATGAACTAAATGACGATCTAAAAGAAATATCTGAAACAATGAGAGCCCAGTACGAATCAGTTTTCAGTACCCAAAAGGCGACAAAGCGATACCCCGACATAGACGCATTCTTTGAAGAGAAATTGCAAGGAGAGTGTATAACAGGCTTTGATTTTATCCCAGAAGATGTAGCGAGAGCTATAATGCAAATGAAATCGCATTCAGCAGCAAGTCCGGACAATTGGAACGCATCATTAATTAAAATTTATAAATATGACATAGCCACACCTTGGTAATGTATATGAAGAATATCCATAAACACGAGAAATATCGAGCATCTTGAAAAGAGCAAACATTCCCCGTATATATATAAAGGACGGGGTAGATCTCAAGCAAAGAACCAGTGTCATTGGCGATCCCGCGTTCGGAACTTTCGCCGCAGGACTTTTCGCCGCAGGAATTTTCGCCGCCGCAAAAGAATTTAAAAAAAATAAAAAATAAGTTGACGATTGGTTAGGTTAAGTCCTAATATTTTCGTTAGTTTTAACGTTTTATTTGATGGATTCATTTAAAAAATGTCTCCTAAAGCTCCTAGCGTAGTTTACGTTCTATTATGTACTTTTGCAACATATCCATATTCTTTTGCCTCCATTTTCTAATATTTCTTGATGAAGTTGCAATTGATGGCATTAGATAACAACCTGCATCATCTAGGCTTGCAGAAGCATCGGCAATTAGTGATCTTGCAGATAATTGGGAGTTAGTAGCAGTCGTTTTCATACTTGCTATTGTGGCGTACACTTTAGGCTTTGATGGGTTTGCAGAATGACTATGCTCACCAAATGTTTTGCAAATTACTATTTTAGCGTCACTTTCTAAAATTGTATGCACTCTTGCCTTGCAGTTTTTTATTTCACACTTCCAATACGATTTTTTATCACATTTTCTGTCGATTCGGTACACATAATTAACATCGTCAACTAATTTTTCTCCTCCTCGGCTGCTTTTAACTGTATATGGCATCCTAGAGGGCTTAAGTAATGGAATATAAATGTAAGCACTGCACCGAAATAAACTATTGTGGGCGGAGCTTAGGGGTAGACCAGTTAGCTCAAAGACAAGGGCATATAATTTTATAAAACTTTGACAGTATCTTTTATTGCATGTGCAGTATAACTTTAAACCATCAAAAATGGTTTTTAAAAACCTAAGGGTTCAAAACCTTTGAAGTACATTAAATCACTTATTTAAGAGAATGAATAAATTAAAATTTCCAAGTCATCCAAACCCGACGTATTAGAGAGTTCAGAAAATTTGGTAGGCTTATATTTATATATCTATACAAATTATATATTTTGCGGCGAAAATTCCTTGCGGCGAAAATTCCTTGCGGCGAAAATTCCTACGGCGAAATGTCCTGCTGCCAAAAGTCCGGCGGCCAAAAGTCCTGCGGCGAAAATACCTAGATTGTGGCGATCCACCTCATCAAAGTAATTGAATGAATAGTTAGAGAGAAAATCTTCGCTTTCTTGGAGACACTGGAAAGATTCACCGAAAATCAGCAAGGATTCCGAACAGGTAGATCATGCCTATCGCAACTAATAGAGCACTATATCAATATCCTAGATGCACTGGAAGGCAATGACAACTACAATGTCATATACACGGATTTTGTTAACGCTTTCGACAGATGTGTTCAATGTTCATGGTATAATAGCACATAAAATAAAATATATGGGAATATCAGGTAAAGTGAGAAAATTGCTCTACAGCTTCCTCAGAGAACGTCTACGGGTCGTCAAAATTCAAGGTATATCATCATCAGAATCGGAGCACGTAGCTCAGTACCACAAGGTACAGTACTGGGACCCACTCCTGTTCATTATCATGCTAACAGATATAGACAGTGAAGTAAACACCAGCTATAGTAACATCCTTTGCAGATGATACAAAGATCACCAGAAAAATCACGCGATGTAAATGAAGTGGAGGGCTTGCAGGGGTATACGAATAAAATATACAAATGGTCAGAAGACAACAACATGACATTTAACATCAAGAAATTTCAGCTCTTGATATATGGTAGAAATGAGGAACTTAAACAGACTGCATATTATACCCGAGATAGACGTGGAAAATCAGAGAAGCATGAAAGCGCACGAACTGTAATAATGACCGAAGATGTGAAATTCGAAACACAAAATCAGATAACGAAAACAAAGCAAGAAACCAACTCGCTCTTCAAACAAGTCAGGCCTAGGGGATGAAAAACAGCTTGACCTTCGTGTGAAGAGAGACCATCACACGGAACATCAACGAGGTTAACGAGGAGATACAGAAAGTATATATATATATATATATATATATATATATATATATATATATATATATATATATATATATATATATATGAAAATTATTTCACGAAAGTAACACGTGAAAAATATTTATGATGAATAAAACCACGAAGGAAAGGAAACAGAATGGTGCTCAAGCGTTTTCGTCTAATGACATCCTCAGGAACACTGAAGTACATAAAGAGTTACAGGCTTACAGCCTATATATAGATTACAGAAAATATATACACACACACACATATATATATATATATATATATATATATATATATATATATATATATATATACAATAAACGGAGAAATAAAAATAAAAATTAAACATTAAAGGATTGTGGGAGGAGCATACAAATTTGTAAGGAAAAAACTACCGATGTTTTAGCACTTTGCTCGAATCCAACACAAGATCAAATGAATTGTTTCCAACCAATGTTATAGTTAACTAAAAAAAATAATACTAAATTGAAAAACAAAAATAAAAATAAAATTTATAAGAGGAGAATACAAATTTATACTGGAAATCTGCACAGGTTTTAGCACTCTGCCCTTCTTGTCGAAGTTCGATGTATATAAAAATAAATTGAAAAATAAAAGTTATTAGAGTAGCATACAAGTTTACCAAAGGTTTAGCGTTCTACCCTTCTTATCTAAATCCGTTCTGAACGAATTCAAAACAACAGGATCGAGTTGAAAAAAACCTTTGCTTATTTTGAAGTTATTTGTAAGTTGGATAATGGCAGACTCAAGAATATTTCTATTAACAATGTTGCAAGAGTGAAACAAAACTGTAGCATTATTCCAATCAATACAGTGAGATAACTCTGACAAATGGACAGAAAGGGCACTGGACGACTGTCCTCTTCTAACGGAATATTGATGCTGTTTTATACATGTGTGCAAATCCTTTCCCATCTGACCTATGTAAAAGGAATCACGATACATCATTATTTACACGAAGAACCACGAAGAAAAAGGAAACACCGAATGGTGTTCAAACGCTTTCGTCTAATGGTTCTTTTCATCATATATATATATATATATATATATATATATATATATATATATATATATATATGTATGTATGTATGTGTGTGTGGGTGTGTGTGTGTATATATACCGCGCAGCATCGTAGCAGCTCTGTGTATTGGTCTGTCTTCACACACAGACAATGTTGGGGGACCTTGTCTGTAGGGCTGGTGAATGAGCGAATTGTTTTCTTGCACTCTCCGCCACGCATTTCCAGGTACACCGGGTACTGGCCAAGCATCTAGTCTTCTTTTAAGGACTTTAACCTTCTGCCTGCTGTTGCTCTCCTGAGATTGTTTGGAAGCTGGTTAAAAAGTCTTGGATTCTTGACAACCAAGCTATTTTCCTTCAGTGTTGAATAGATCTAATGCCTCTCCCTTAATTTCTGAACACTACACTATATATATATATATATGGCTGAGAAACACAATCTTAAGGTATGGTGTCTTTTTATCGATTCATCAAAAGTTGAGTTTAAAAGCTGCACTATCGTACAGCGGTAATATTTATCCTTCGACTTCGTCTGCACATAAAATTCATATGAATGAAACATGTAACAGTATGCAGTTACTTTTTAAACATATTGTCTATGATAAACACTCCTGACATATCTGCCACTTCTTAGTAAATTTTATTGTCAAATAGATTTTAAACTAGTATTTGTCAACCGTCGTTCTATTGGCTCATATTTTAATGTTAAAGACCGTGTATCGGATGCTCTGCGCAGTGCTGTCGTTTATGAATTCAAGTGTCCCCGATGTGATCGGAGCTATATTGGTAGCACTGTGCGGAGCCTCGAGTCGCGTTTCTGTGCCCATATGGGCATAAGCCATAGAACTGACAAACCTTTGAAAACTAAAGAAGCTTCAGCTATACGCAGCCATGTTGTTCTATGCAAAGTCGATATAACTTTAGCTAATTTTAACATTTTAGATTCCGCTCCGTGTGAGCAAACGTTAAGACTTTTAGAATCCCTATATATTAAAAAACTCTCCCCTTCGCTTAACTCTGATATTTCATCCGTTCCCCTCCGTCTAAACTGAACATCTTGAACAACCAACCTTTACTTGGTTTTAGATGCTTCTGTTTTTTTAGTTTTGCCTCGGAATCTGTGCTGCTTAGACTTAAGGTGTGTTCCTTTTAGTGTGGGTTTTTAATTTTTTAGTGTTTTAAAAGATAGCCTGTGAATTTTTAGTTTTTTGAGTTTTACATTTTGTATTTTATAGCTGTTATTCATTGTTCGTTTTTAGTGTCACTTTTATTGTTTTAAAGCTTGTTAATTGTTCGCTTTTGTTTCATAATAGTCATTATGGTTTTTAATTGTAACTTTCTAGAATTTTTTTAGTGTGACTTTGTTTTTAATGCTTGTGGATTTTTTCCCTATTTTATTTTGTTAATGTCATTATGGTTTTTAATATTATGTTTTTAACTTTTTAGAATTTTTGCCTGAGGATGAGCATAGTTTGTGCTTGAAACGTTGCAATATACAAAATATAGTCCCTTTCCAACTTGATGGATGTTTCTTTCCTTCTTGTCTGTTGCTTTCTGCTTAAATTGAAATTGAAGCTTGCCAGAAGCGGCCTTCACCAATATGTATATATGTATATATATATATATATATATATATATATATATATATATATATATGTCATGGATGGCTACCGCCGTTTCTATAACTATACTTACACTAATTGAAATTTATTTGTATACCTACACTATACCGTACCATAATTTATATTTGTCATGATATCAGGCAAACTTATAAGCAATTTTCTGAAGGGTTTAACCTTCCGCAACATCAAAGGTCATATGGCCGGAAAAGGTCTTCAAAGATATTTCAATTTAATATTAAATTAGATATGCAATTTTTGTATGTTATAAATTACTTTATCATTCACTACAAACAGTAATCATTTCTACATTCATTTAAACTCAGTTAAGTCGCTAATGTAAAAAAGAAAAAATTCTTCATTGTTTTTTCTACATTAACAAATATTTTTTTTATTTTTTTAAATAAAGATATGATGCCAGATTAACGGTGCATTTTTTATATATTTTATTAGAAATAACTTCAAATAAGTTTATACGTGTACAGTAGGGTGGCCCACTTTTCAATTTTTTTTGAAAAGTATAGGTGATCGTGGTTTTTCCCATTATTTGGCACTATACTAGCACATTGGTACCATTTTTACAAAAATTGATCAATATTTAGGGGTCTCGCATCGACCTTGAAATTACTAGTTTTTTTTTTAAATGCGTACTTTTTAACTTTTTACTGAATCAAGATAAATCATTAAGTAGGGATGTTTTCTGAATCCACTTAATGAGAGAAGTCGTTTGGTGTGCCTGCCAATGTCATACGACTAACGGTTTAAAGGTTGTGCCTGTATACAGGTAATACCAATGTGCTAGTATAGTGCCAAATAATGGGAAAAACCACGATCACCTATACTTTTCAAAAAAATTGAAAAGTGGGCCACCCTAGTGTACAGTACTATATTCCTTCATGTAAAATTAAAAACCAAGTTTTACTGATTAATTTTTATATCACAGCTGAGTCCTTATTTTTGCTAATTCCGACAAACAATACATCTCTTTATGTTTAGTGACTCCATTCTATTTTCGAAGAGATTTAGGATGTACTGAAGGCCCGAAATTTGTCTCTCCACAGAAACCTCAGTAACGGGAAGTGACGATGCAGGAAAGGCTGCACCTGTAATGCTTACGGGTAATATTAATGCAGTAAAAATAAAACTGGTAGTGAAGGCGTCTACAAAATAGTCGTTGACAGCGAAATTCATTCCTCGTCAGGATTCGAACCGGGCCCTCTGACTCGGAGACACGGTTGTTGACCATTTAGTTATGACAGGATAAACGTTATCAACAACCTAGAGTCATTTTATCACCAGAGGGAAATGCTTGAAGCTTTCGCGTCCAGAAGTATTTTTACGTTATTAACCCCCTGCACTCGTACCAATGGACAACTTTTAATTCAAATCTGTCTGGCAAACACAAGGGTACCATTTAGCCCTCGCCAGAATTCGAATCAGAGGGCCTATGACTGAATCCTGGTGAGGGATAAATTTTGCATATGAAAAATGCGCGGTTATGCGTTGATGCCAGGTACACCCGGTTCATCTGATACTATCCTGAGCCAGGCATCTAGTCTTCTTTTGAAGACTAAACTTTGATCCCAGTAAGTTTCCTGAGGTTCTTTGGAAGCTGGTTAAAAAGTCTTGGCCCCCTGACAACCAAGCTATTTTCCTTTAGTGTTGAAGAGGTCCCTTGTCGGGCCTTTAATTTAAGAACACTACACAGTTTGCCTTTCCTATTTTCCAGCGTTGTTTGGATGGTAATTGGGTTTAGTTTGAGGTTTGGTACCAGTTTTTCGATCATTTTCCATATGTAGATTATGGTGTACCTCTCTCTTCTTCTTTCCAGGGAGTACAAATTTAGTTTACGTAGCCTTTCTCAGTAGTTGAATACTTTGCAGCCACCAATTTTGGTTATGAAATTTTTCTGAACTTCTAGTTTATTAATTTCTTCCTTTTATATGGGGACGTCAAGACTGAGCAGTATTCAAGTTTTGGTATGATCAGTGTTTTTAGCAGAAGACTCATTACTGTCTTGTCCCTTCTTTTGAACGTTCTTAGTACCTGTCCCACGACTCTTTTTGCTTTGTTTATCGCTACCTGATTTTGTGTCTCGAATTTCGAATCATCGGTCATTTAACTCCCAAATCGATCACTTTCGTGCTTCTCTGAATTTCCTGTCTATCTGGAGCATAATATGCGGTCTGTTTAAGTTCCTCATTTCTACCATATCTCAAGAGCTGAAATTTCTCGATGTTAAATGTCATTTTGTCCTCTTCTGACCATTTGTATATTTTGTTCGTGTCCCTCTGCAAGGCCTCCACCTCTTGCATTGCTGATTTTTCTGCTGATTTGTATCGTCTGCAAAGGATTTTACTATACTGTTGCTGTTTACTTCACTGTCTATGTCTGTTAGTATGATAATGAATAGGAGTGGGGGCAGTACTGTTTCTTGTGGTACTGAGCTGCGTATTTCCGATTCTGATGATAATATAGCTTGAATTTTGACGACCTTTAGACGTTTCCTGAGGAAGTTATAGATCCATTTTCCCACTTTGCCTGTTATTCCCATATGTTTCATGATCACATTTGTCGAACGTTTTAGCAAAATCTGTGTATATGACATCGTAGTTGTCATTACCTTCCATTGCATCCAGGATATTGTTATAGTGCTCTGCAAGTTGTGATAGGCATGATGCAAATGCTTGTAAATCAATATTTTTGTTACAGTAAAGTACAGTGAAACTAAAACCTGATTCCTTACACATTTAAATCTTAAAAAGACGTTTTTAAAATCTTTTTATAAACTGAACAATACTTAAAAGTTTTGTAATGGTATTTCTGTAAACCTACTACAAATAGCAGTTTTATTGCGTACCAACTTAACCTACTTATTACTCAGTGGTTTCTAAATTCTTGCGCTTCATTATAGGCACTATGTATATGTTTAGAGTTTAGTTCAGTTGGCTAAAGAAAAAAATGAGAACAAGTTTGCAAAAGAATTTTTACATTACAATTTTTAGTTTGGATACAGATATTCATTTTCATTTCACTTTTTATAGTTTCTGAGCAGTGATAGGAAAAACTCAACCGATCCTTGGCCATTTAACGAGGGTACCCTTGCAAGTCTTCAAACTTGGCACATTAAAAAAAAATAGAATGACACTGTCGTACGGACAGATATCAAGGCATGATTGGATTTGAATACAGCCTGTCTTTGTTTCATGCTAGTTTTATGTAAAACTTAAATATATTTTGGATTCGATTGTGTAAATCGTAAAGTAAATCAAACATCGATAAGTATTCTCGCACCATCGAATATTGTCATCTTACTCCCGGCATTTGGTTTAAATTCATTTTAGAAAGTTCTTGACTGAAGTTATTCAGGAACGCAAGATAAAAAAAATCGTCTCGGTGTAAGTTGGACACAAGTATAGGAATAGATATGTAGGCCTATCATAAATCAATTTCGATACCTAAACCTATATACTGTACATATACTTTGATTTATTTCTATACCATTTCTATACCTTTACCTTCGCCGTCATGCCATCTCTGATATATATACAATACCTCGAAATTCGTCGTTAATTCGTTCCGGAATAACACAACGAAATACGAAACGACGAAATTCGAGGTAGATTATAACATGTTTCAATGAGAAAACATTTTACTGTATTATGTTATTAAACAGATTAATTAATCAAATTCTACTCGTTTTTCGACAAAATAATACGTTAAACAGTTTTTCGGCAAAATATAATACGTTAAACGTTGGTAAATAGTTGAATTTCGTCAATGTCGATCGTTTTTTTTCACATTTAAAAAAAAAAAAACGGCAAATCTGCGAATATGGACGACGTATTGCAAAACTGTAGGTCGAAAACGACGAATTTTGAGGTATTGCTGTGTATATATATATATATATATATATATATACTCTCCTTCCATCACATTGATCCCATTTATTCAGTTAATCACTTTAAAGGGTTAAATAAAGGTACGAGTATGTGCAGTGGCGCTGATAAGTATTCGTACAGAGAAATATTTCAGTTATTCTTCCTTATTTTTTGTACCATGTATACGATAGTTATGAAAAGTTTGCCGTTTTGGTTTTTGGAAAAATTAAACAAATAAAAAATTTAGTTTAACCCCAACATATAATATAAAACATCAAAGAATTTGAAGAAAATTAAAAAGTTAAACTACAAAAGTTTTCGTACATTTATTTACAAAATTATTTAATATATCGAGCAGGACCCTTTACTCATTATAGCCTATAATTATTTTCACGAGTGAATTCCCACGTCAAATTGTTCATGCTCTCAGTAAAAAAGGAGTAGGCCCTATATGGAATGGCCTGACCTCTATGGAGCTCATGACATCGTAAATTGCTTAAATATCTTCAGAGACAAGAAACCCAAAGCAGTTAATCTGAAAGTTTGCTTGTCAGACGCTTCAAACAAATATTTACTCGGTACCAAATGTCGGAAGTCTCTCTCTTTTAGCAATAAAATTTATCCAAAACGGATTCTCACAGGAACTCTTTGAATCAACATACGAGTCGCCTGTTTTCATTTATTTCGTTTCATACATCCGATAAGGAGGGTGCTTTGCCTCCTTCTAACTTCTAACAGTGCCATAACACCAAGTATTTACTCTTGAAGCAATTCCAATTTTCAATCGTACCACAACCGAAATGAATAAAATGACTTGGCTTCCTACCTCCTTTTCCAGCCGTCTTTCTCGTCTCGTTTTTCCTCGAGATGAAATGTATTAGCGATCCTTTATTTCCAATTAATTAAAATTAATGATACGTCGCATTCTGTAGTCACGCAAAACCCATCCGCACGAATTCGGAATATTACACGCTAGCCCGCTATCACCAGAAATGGCGCACAAATGATGCTTGAGGGAGAATGTGAGATAGGACTTTTTTATTTCTTCGCCTTAATAAGCTTTCTGTCTCGTGTATAGTTAATTAAAGTTCTTTCTACCTTTTACGAAATGGTTATATACGAATAAAAAATAAATTAAATCGAACTGCGAAAAAAAAAAGAAACCCTAAGGTAATTTCGAATGTTGCACTTACTGTACTTAAATGTTAAAAATAAGGAGAAATATGATGTGTGTATATACCAACTGTTATTAAAACAAAATATTGAGTTAATATGAAAACCATTTATACACCGTCAATTTTCTTTTGATATTATTATTATTATCAAATAAAACCGACCTCGTAAATTCTCTTAAAAAAATAGTCAATACCCCATAACAATTGATCATCATCATCCTGCATTTCAAAATTTCCGCAAATATTTTGCTTTTATAATGCGATTAGTTTTCTCCATGAAATATAAACTCAGTACATACGAATTCCAGACTCAGTCGTAATAAATTTGCATTCTTTGAAAAGCAGACGGTAAATTTATATTCGGAAGGAAACTGACGCTACAACAATACAATAATTTCTGAATTTCCTCTCTTCCTCTCCCTCAAATTTAAAATGTGGAAGGGAAATTTTATGCAGTATAAAATAAATTAAGTTCCAAAATTTTCAATCATATTTCACAAATTAGTCTCTTACAGTACGAACATCCGTATTACTTAGCAAAACATATATATATATATATATATAATATATACAGGGTGGCGTAATATCGCGAGACAGGTATCGCGATACATTTTCTGTATCTTGTATCGTATCGCGATATATTTTTTTTATTTGTATCGTATCGAAAGATATGATACAAATAAGTGTCAGAAACGCGATACTTTATCATAGACTCAGTCAGTGATCTTTCCCCTCCCCTTTCCATCTTCTCCCCTCCTCATCCCCACTCCCACTCCCAGAGTCACGGTATCCAGTGCCTTCTGAGGTTGTGTACTTCTGTGACCGTCACGTGTTAAATTTTACTCCACCTGTGTTAAGAGGTAAGGGTTTTTTTTAGCATAGCTAGAAATCTCTTTCCTTCAAAGAAAAACAATGTCTGATGAATTGTTTGAGAAGTCACTGTAAAATTCAATAAAAATAGAAAGTAATTCAGTTGTTTTATAATGTCATTATGATGCGTGTATATATATATATATATATATATATATATATATATATATATATATATATATATATATATATATATGAAAATTATTTCACGAAAGTAACACGTGAAAAATATTTATGATGAATAAAACCACGAAGGAAAGGAAACACAAAATGGTGCTCAAGCGCTTTCGTCTAATGACATCCTCAGGAACACTGAAGTACATAAAAGGGTAACAGCCTAAATATAGGTTACAGAAAGAAAAAAAAAAGAAAAATAAATAACATACATACATACACACACACACACATATATATACATACATATCTATATATACATATACATACATATCTATAATACATATACATACATACATATATTATATATATATATATATATATATATATATATATATATATGCAATAAACAGAGAAGTAAAAATAAAAATTAAAAATTAAAGGATTATCCGTGAGGCGTACAGATTTGTAAGGAATAATATCGATTTTTAGCACAAGATCAAATGGATTATAAAAATACAAATTTATATTGGAATACTGCCCGGGTTTTAACACTCTGCCTATGGTCAGGTTTCGATATATATAAAAATAAAATGCAAATTAAAAGTTAATAAAGTAGCAGACAAGTTTACCAAAGATTTAGTGTTCTACCTTTCTTATCTAAATCTGTTTGGAAGGAATTCAAAATAACAGGATCGAGTTGAAAAAGACCTTTGCTTATGTTGAAGTTATTTGAAAGTTGGATAATGGCAGACTCAAGAATATTTCTATTAACAATGTTGCTAGAATGGAATAAAACTGAAGCATTATTCCAATTGGAATAATGCTTCAGTTTTATTCCATTCTAGCAACATTGTTAATAGAAATATTCTTGAGTCTGCCATTATCCAACTTTCAAATAACTTCAACATAAGCAAAGGTCTTTCCGTCTTGCGCGGAATATCTCCTATACAAGCGTCGTTCTTTACGTTATTTATACTGCGTGTTCTTTGCAGTTGAATGTATATAATGTTACATTATTTATACTGCGTGTTCTTTGCAGTTGAATGTATATAATGTTACGGCATGCGGGAGGTGCCCCCTTGGGGCATTGGTTTCTGCGAGTATGTAGAAGAATTACGGCATTTGGAAGAGTGAAGTCCATGGTGTAATGGTATCGCGTCTGACCGGCAATCGGAAGATCCCGGGTTCGATTCCCAGGTGGTTACTTCATTTTTTCATTTGTTCCGTTTTCTCTCTCTCGTCTTGCGCGGAATATCTCCTATACAAGCGTCGTTCTTTACGATATATATATATATATATATATATAAATTATTTTACGAAAGTGACACGTGAAAAATATTTATGATGAATAAAACCACGAAGGGAAAAGAAACACAAAGTGGTGCTCAAGCGCTTTCGTCTAATGACATCCTCAGGAACACTGGAGTGAAAGGAGAGTTCAAGAAAATATATAGGTTACAAAAATAAACATATATATATATATATATATATAGTAAGTATAGAAAAAATTGTGGGAGGAGCAAACACATTTCTATGGAAAAATTGACAATTTTAGCACTTTGCCCGAAATTCAACATAAATTCAAATGGCTTGTTTCCAGCCAATTTTTTTTTTATAGTTATTGTCGGAATGGTAAACAGGTCACAAAAGAATAAAGAAATAAAAATAAATATAAATTGGAAAAATTACAAAATAATGCCTTAGTGATATATACGTCACAGCCGAAATAACCATAAAGAAATAAACCAACAGATAAAAAACCATAAATTGTAAGTGGAGTCTACAAATTCAAGCTCAAAAGGAAAATTTACAATCAATTTAATAGATGATGCCAAAATGATATATATGTCACAAAGAAATAAAGAAATAAACCAAAAAAAAATAAATTGGAAAATAAATTGTAAGAGAGGCACACACATTTATAAGGGAAAAAAATTACCAAAGGTTTTTTAGTTATTGTCTAAATCATACATACTATGGTCACAAACGAATAAAAAAGTACAAGTAAATATAAATTGGAAAACAAAATAATGCCTAGATGATATATAAAGAACTATAAAAATATATATAACATATATAAGGTAAGTATATATACGAAATATAAACCCAATATATAAGGAATATATATATATATATATATATATGCATAAGGGACAAATTACCAACGGTTTTTATAATTATTGTCTGAAAGATCCGCTGGTCACAAAAGAATAAAGAAATAAAAATAATATAAATTGGAAAAATTACAAATAATACAACTACAGATATACACCCGCATAACCAAATATATATACATATACATACATATATAAATACATACATACATATATATATATATATATATATATATATATATATATATATATACCCATACATATATATACATACATACATACATATACATATATATAAGAAATACGGATACAACAATAAATTGAAAAATAAAATTGTAAGAGAAACATACAGATTTATAAGGAAAAAGAGACAAAAACAAATTTTTACCAAATGTTTAGCAACCTGCCCTTTTTGTTTAAATCCATTCTGAAGGAATTCAGAGCAACGGGATCGAGTTGAAACAGACCTTTACTCATGTTAAAGTTATTTGTAAGTTGAATTATAGCCGACTCAAGAATATTTCTATTAACAATGTTGCTAGAGTGAAACAAAACTGAAGCATTATTCCAATCAATACAATGGGATAACTCTGACAAATGGACAAAAAGGGCACTGGACGACTGTCCCGTTCTAACGGAATATTGATGCTGTTTTTCACGCGTTTGCAAATCCTTTCCCGTCTGACCTATGTAAAAGGAATCACATTGCTTACACCCAATTTTATAGATAATGCCTAAATTATTTGTAGGGCTATTTTTTACTATGATGTTTTTCACAATATTGTTATGTGAAAAAATTACATTGATATCCAAAAGTTTAAGTACATTAGCAATGCCTAAGAAGTCCATTTTTCCCGGGCTTCTTAGGCATTGCTAATGTACTTAAACTTTTGGATATCAATGTAATAATTTAGGCAATATTAAAATAAATATTCTTGAAATATATTTTAAAAATTCATGTGGCATATCATGATTCATAAGTACCGTACGGAAGCACCATGTGATTGTTTATGTACTAGAATTCTAAAAATTATAAATTTTATGAAATCGCACCCCCATACATTTATACCACGAGTCGCCACTGGTATGTATGTATATATTATATATGTATGGGTATATATATATATATATATGTATGTATGTATGTATTTATGTATGTATATATATTTGGTTATGCGGGTGTACATGTGTAGTTGTATTTTTCCAATTTATATTTATTTTTATTTCTTTTCTTTTGTGACCAACGGGTCTTTCAGACAATAATTATAAAAACCGTTGGTAATTTGTCCCTTATGCATATATATATATATATATATATATATATATATATATATATATATATATTCCTTATACAGGGTGTACATAAAGTGAAATAATTATTTTTTTCTATTTTCTTTTCAGAAGCCCTTAGAATGAATACAGAAGAGCGTGTGGCAATAGTAATTTGTCGAATCGAGGAAAGAAATACAATGACATCAGAGAGAAGTTTAGAAGGATTTCATAAGCCGGGGCCAATAGACAAGACAATACGAAAATTGGTGAACAAATTTAAACGAACGGGATCTGTAAATGATGAAGCAAGATCAGGACGACCGCGTATGTCACATCTTACCGTGAATGCAGTACGCGGAATTATCACTGAGGAGCCACGTACGTCCGTTCGTGCTGCATCACACAGACTCGGCCTCCCGACGTCATCTGTGCACAAAATTCTGAAAGTTAATTTGCAGAAGAAAAGCTATCATTTGCAGGTTTTACATGATTTGCATGAGGAAGATTTTCCTCGACGAAGTGCTGTGTGTGCTGATCTCGTAGAACAAATCTGGAGTGATAATTTAATGGACAACATTCTCTTTAGTGATGAAGCCACTTTCCATACGTGTGGAAAAGTAAATCGCCATAACTGTCGAATTTGGGCAGATGAAAGACCGAATGATTTCGTCCAAAATTGGGAAAGAGATTCACCTAAAGTTAATGTCTGGTTGGGTTTAACAAAATCTAAGGTTTATGGTCCTTTTTTCTTTGCTGAAGCTACAGTTACGGGCTTATTTATCTGGACATGTTGCAGCAATTCCTTGAACCTCAGCTGATTGGGGATAGGATTGTTAGTACCGTCGTCTATCAACATGATGGTGCTCCTTGTCACTATGCCAAAATTGTTCAGGATTATCTAAATGGACGTTTTCCAAATCGCTGGATCGGACGCGGAAGCAACAGACCTTGTGTCGCGAGATGACCAGATTTAACCCCTTTAGATTTCTTTGCATGGGGCTTTATCGAGTCGCACGTCTATCAGACGAAGATTACGAGTCTTGAAAACTTACGTACACGTATACGAACTGCTGCAGATAAATAACCCACAAATGCTCCAGAATGTGTTTAGAAATGCTGCGGAACGATTTGAGCTGTGCAGGGATACTGATGGGCGTCACGTCGAATCCTGCTCTTAATTATTTAATAAATGTTACCACTTTATCATTTTATGATTGAATTCCATATAATTTCCAAGTGCTTCACAAAAATAGATCCTGACTTTATGTACATCCTGTATATTGTGTTTATATTTTGTATATATACCTTATATATGTTATATATATTTTTATAGTTCTTTATATATCATCTAGGCATCATTTTGTTTTCCAATTTATATTTACTTGTACTTTTTTATTCGTTTGTGACCATAGTATGTATGATTCAGACAATAACTAAAAAATCTTTGGTAATTTTTTTCATTTATAAATTTGTGTGCCTCTTACAATTTATTTTTCAATTTATTTTTTTTGGTTTATTTCTTTATTTCTTTGTGACATATATATCATTTTGGCATCATCTATTAAATTGATTGTACATTTTCCTTTTGAGCTTGAATTTGTAGACTCCACTTACAATTTATGGTTTTTTATCAGTTGGTTTATTTCTTTATGGTTATTTCGGCTGTGACGTATATATCACTAAGGCATTATTTTGCAATTTTTCCAATTTATATTTATATTTATTTTTATTTTTTATTCTTTTGTGACCTGTTTACCATTCCGACAATAACTATAAAAAAAAAAATTGGCTGGAAACAAGCCATTTGAATTTATGTTGAATTTCGGGCAAAGTGCTAAAATTGTCAATTTTTCCATACAAATGTGTTTGCTCCTCCCACAATTTTTTCTATACTTACTATATATATATATATATATATATGTTTATTTTTGTAACCTATATATTGTCTTGAACTCTCCTTTCACTCCAGTGTTCCTGAGGATGTCATTAGACGAAAGCGCTTGAGCACCACTTTGTGTTTCTTTTCCCTTCGTGGTTTTATTCATCATATTATATATATATATATATATATATATATCGTATCGCGATACATATATTCTTCATATATCTAATATCGTAACGAGATACATTTTTGTCAATGTATCGAGTATCGTATCGCGTTACTTTTTTGGCCCGATACACCAACCTGTATACATTATATATACACATACATATACATAGTTTTGTTGTGAGAGGACCAAGACTGTTTAATAAGCTGCCCAAAGAACTAAGGAACACGAGTGGTGTTGCAGTGGATATCTTCAAAAGAAGATTAGACGCCTGGCTCAGAACATAGGTGGATAGATAAACAGATAGATAGATAGTTACTCTCTGGCTTACACATAATGTGACCGTATATTCTAAATTTTCAGACTCAGAATATCCCGATACATGCATACATGATCGATACTTAAAGGCTTTGCAAGTATCTCCAGTTTTTTACTGTAAAAATAATTTCCTCCTCCCTAAATACTATCATGCTTACAGTCTACCTGTAAAACTTGCTTTTGTGTTTCTTTGCAGGCACACGATATTCTTACATATAATGTACATTAAAAAAAGTTTACGTTTTGTTCGTTTTGTCTTAAATATATTTTCTAATCCGGAGATGCCTTTTCAGGTAGAGCATTCTTCGATGAATCATTATTACTATATATATATATATATATATATATATATATATATATATATGCCGATGACACAAAGATCAGTAGAAAAATAAGAAACGGAGAAAATATAGGATCTCTACAAACAGACATGAACAGAATCTACAAGTGGACGGAAGAAAACAATATGAAGTTTAACACTGAGAAATTTCAACTGTTACGGTACGGAAAAAGGGAGGACCTAAAATCCCTGGAATACAATACCCCAAATGGACAGGAAATTCAGAGATATTCTAAAGCAAAAGATTCAGGAGTGCGAAATTTGAAGCACAAAACAAGATAACAGTAAACAGAGCAAAGAGAATAACTGGGCAGATACTGAGAACCTTTAAACGAAGGGATAGGAATATAATGATTCCTCTTTTGAAAACACTGATCATACTCAAGTTGGAATACTGATCGGTCCTAACATCTCCATATAAAAAAGAAGACATCAGACAGCTAGAAGGGATTCAGAGAAGTTTCACAGCCAAGATCAATGGGTGCAAAGAACTAAATTACTTAGAAGGGTTACGCAAATTAAACCGATATTCACTGGAAAGGAGAAGAGAGAGATACACCATTATTTACACTTGGAAACTAGCCCCTAATCTTATTCTGAACCCTATAACCTTCCAAACAACAGTGGAAAGTAGAAAAGGAAGACTGTGTCGTGTTCCCAAATTAAAGGCTAGAGAGGGAACATCCTTAACCCTGAAAGAAATTGGTTTTGTTGTGAGAGGACCAAGACTGTTTAATAAGCTGCCCAAAGAACTAAGGAACACGAGTGGTGTTGCGGTGGACAGCTTCAAAAGAAGATTAGACGCCTAGCTCAGAACAATCTCCGATGACCCTGGCGTACCTGGCTATGTGAGGTGGAGAGTACAAGAAACCAACTCTCTACTTCACCAGGCGAACTTGAGAGGAGGGGCAACAAGCTTGACCTTCGTGAAATGAGGAATCATCATCGTACGGAACATTCGAAAGGTTGAAAGGTGTATATACATATATATATATACACACACACACACATAATATATATATATATATATATATATATATCCCTCATAATGAACGCGAAGCATCTTAATGGGATAAAAATTTCTGCGAAAAGTGCATGACCGAAATAAACTCTTATGGTATTTAAAGCAGAAAGAGACTACGAGAAGAATACAAAAGAGGAAAGTGTGAATAAAGAACAGAGGAAAACAGAAGAAACGAAGAAAGGCGAAGTAGAAATAAATCACATACCGTCACACAACGAGGCCAAAACCATACAGGCAAAAAAAAGTATAAAGACAAAAATAGTATAAAGGCAATAAAGGACATTAGCATAAATAGCACAAATAGGAAAAGACAAGAGTGCAATCAAGAACACGAAGTGAAACTGTCCCCCAATAAGGAGCAAAAAACAAAGGCCCCGAGTAAATATGGGGAAGGAACTATATGCAGATACTATATAAAAGATAATTGCAGATATAAAAGAGGACAATGTGTATATATGAACATCCCCCAATATGCAATTTCTTCTATAATAATGGTCATTGTAAATTTGGAGACAGATGCAAATTCTACCACCCGGAATCTGCAGGACTTACGCAAAATATGGAAACTGAAAATACAGGAAAAAATGCTACTATCAACATCTCCCGATGAACCCAAAGGACAAGGGAGAAAGTTTAAAGGACAATAGGAATAACAATAGGAACACAATAAACGAACAAAAAAAAATTTTCAACATTGCAGACACGATACGGCTGCTAAATGTCATCCAACGCATGCAGTTGGCACAGCTGGAAACCCCCGAGCCAAACCACTTCCGGGCAAGAAACTACCAAAACAGGTAGGCGGAAACGGATCTCTCTCGGAGGATCATAGGGCAACGAAACAAGCGAAACCGAAGGAAAACGAACTTGAAATGCATAAGGGGCAACGAAAAACAAAGAACATAAATATTGTCCTGCCTAATATTCAAGGAATAAGACCAAACCAATCACTAAACAAAGTTTCGTACCTGAAAGGATTTATGGACGAAACAAGGGCGGACATCGCATGCCTCACAGAAACTCATCTTAAGGATTGCCAAGGAAATTGTTAAACCTGCGAACATTGTATTGATAAGAAAGAGATAAATATAGAGGGTTTCAACCTACTAAGAGCGGATAGAACAACGAGACGTAAAGGTGGTTGTGCTATATATGTACATGAAGGTCATATGACAGAGACGGTAAGAAGTAAATCAAACAGCTTTGTGGAACTCCTAGCAGCGAAAATAGAAAAACTAAACGTGATACTGATAGTCATCTATACACCTCCGAACATTCCAACCGAAAAATTCTCGGGGGCCATTGATGATATCAGAAACCTAATAAAGGCCATAAGCCCTCCACCCCCCTATATAATGATCTGCGGAGACTTTAACTTCCCATCTACAGTATAATACAAAAAGCTGGATAGGGAAAAAAAAAATATATATATATATATATATACACCAGGATAATGGGGGCACAAGAGAAGACCAGGAGCAAGCAAAAATGTTAAAAGCTCTCACAAATGAGTTTATGCTGATACAGGAGATAACAGAAAATACCAGAAAAAAATAACTGCCTAGATCTGGTATTCACGAATAACACAAACTTGATTGCTGATATAAATATAACCCCAACCATTATCTCAGACCATAACTTAATCGAGATATCAACAAATATGACGAAACATTAAAAAACAATACACATATTGAAGAAGAAGCAAATTTGGAGCCTTTAACTTAAACTCCAAGACTATAAATTGGGAAGTAATCAGATCGCACATGGCCCAAATAGAGTGGAGAACAGTTTTAGAGAATAAAACAACTGAAGAAATGCTAACAACCTTGGAAGAAAAGACGCTGAGAATTTAAGAAAAATATGCTCCGAAATCACAGCCAAAAGGAAAGAGGAGCTGGCTAGAAAGGCAAAAGAGAAGAATATTCCGCAAAAGAGAGAGAGTGGAGACGAAGTTAGCTAACTGCGGAGATAATGCAAGGAAAGTAATACAAGAAAAACTGGAGGGTATCGATAGGGAAAAAAAAACCTGATAAAGAACCATACAGAGAGGGAAGAGGAAAAGGCGGTAGAAGCAATAAAGGAAAACCTAAAATACTCCTCTAGCTATGCGAAAAGGAAAACAAAAACGCGCGCCGCTATTGGGCCCTTAAGGAAGCGAAATAATGACTAACCGACGATTTAAAAGGAATACCTGAAACATTGAGAGCCCAGTATGAATCAGTTTTCAGTACCCCAAAAAGTGACAAAGCGATACCTGACATAGATGCATTCTTTGAAGAGAAATTGCAAGGAGAGTGTGTAACAGACTTTGATTTTACCCCAGAAGATGTAGCGAGAGCTATAGGACAAATGAAACCACATTCAGCTGCAGGTTCGGACAATTAGAGTACATCATTGATTAAAAACTGTAAAAATGAAATAGCTACACCTTTATACTGGATATGGAGAAGATCCCAAGACACTGGAGAAATACCGAGCATCTTCAAAAGAGCAAACATTGTCTATTTATAAAGGAGGGGACAGATCACAAGCAAAGAATTAGAGACCACTGTTATTGACGTCCCACCTCACCAAAGTATTTGAAAGAATAGTTAGAGAGAAAATTTACGATTTCTTGGAGACACGGGAAAGATTCAACGAAAATCAGCACAGATTCCGATCAGGTAAGTTTATGCCTATCACAACTTATAGAGCACTACAACAGTATCCTAGATGCACTGGAAGGCAATGAAAACTATGATGTCATATACACGGATTTTGCTGAAGCTTTCGACAAATATGATCATGGTATAAAATAGCACATAAAATTAAATATATGGGAATAACAGGCAAAGTGGGAAAATGGATCTACAACTTCCTCAGGAAACGTCTAAAGGTCGTCAAAATTCAAACTATATTATCATCAGAATCGGAAGTACGCAGCTCACTACACCAAGGTACAGTACTGGCCCCACTCGTGTTCATTGTCATGCTGACAGACATAGACAGTGAAGTAAACAGCAACAGTATAGTAACATCCTTCGCGGACGATACAAAGATCAGCAGAAAAATCAGCGATGTAAATGAAGTGGAGGCCTTGCAGAGGGACACGAACAAAATATACAAATGGTCAGAAGACAAACAACATGACATTTAACACCAAGAAATTTCAGCTCTTGAGATATGGTAGAAATGGCTGAACTTGAAGAGGCTCATATTATGCTCCCGATAGAGAGGAAATTCAGAGAAGCACGAAAGCGATCTATCTAGGAGTAATAATGACCGATGATGCGAAATTCGAAACACAAAATCAGATAGCAGTAAATAAAGCAAAAAGAGTCGAGGGACAGGTACTAAGAATGTTCAAAAGAAGGGACAAGACAGTAATGATTCTCCTGCTAAAAACACTGATCATACCAAAACTTGAATACTGCTCAGTCTTGACGTCCTCATATAAAAAAGAAGAAACTAATAGACTAGAAGAAACTCGGACATTTCAAAACAAAGATTGATGGGAGCAGAGAGCTCAACTACTGGGAAAGACTACGTAAACTAAATCTGTACTCCCTGGAAAGAAGAAGAGAGAGGTACACCATAATCTACATATGGAAAATAATCGAAGAACTGGTACCAAACCTCAAAACTAAACCCAATTACCATTCAAACAACACTGGAAAATAGGAAAGGCAGAACGTGTAGTGTTCCCAAATTAAAGGCCCAACAAAGGACCTCTTTAACACTGAAGGAAAATAGCTTGGTTGTCAGGGGCCAAGACTTTTTAACCAGCTTCCAAAGGACCTCAGAAACGTTACAGGGGTCAAAGTTGAAGTCTTCAAGGGAAGACTAGATTCTTGGCTCAGGACGGTACCAGATGAGGTGGGTGTACCTGGCTATGTACGGTGGAGAGCGCAAGAAAGCAACTCGCTCCTCCACCAAGCCAGCCCTAGAGGCGGGGCCACCAACTTGACTTTCGTGTGATGAGAGACCATCACACGGAACAGCAACGAGGTTAACGAGGTATATATGGTGTGTACGTGTGTGTGTGTGTGTGTGTGTGTGTGTGAATATACGCCCTCGCGTGCCCACCCAAACAAAGCTTTCGGTGACTATGTCTGCTATGCATACATGGAACTATGGAACATATTGAATTTAGACGCAAACTGTATCTGACGTGAAATTGAGAATCAATTTTCTCGATTACTTATTAATTCTCATTATTACATTCCTGAAGCAAATTCTGTCTTCCTCTAATTAATGACTTCATTTTGAATGGAATGCAGAAAATGCATCCTTTATTAATTAGCGACATTTAATTATTAGCCGAACTGACTCCAAACTGTCAAAGAAAGAATTTCACGAGAAATTATATATATATATATATATTTTTTTTTAACTGCAAAGAACACAGTATAATTAACGTAAAGAACGACGCTTGTATAGAAGAACGTTCCGCACAAGATGAGGAGAAAGAACGAACAAATGAAAAATGAGGTAACCACCCGGGAATCGAACCCGAGATCTTCCGATTGCCGGTCAGATATGCTGACCACTACACCATGGGCCTCGCTTAATCAGAAGTCGTAATTCTCCTACATACGAGCAGAAACCACTGCCCTGAGGGGGCACCTCCCGCATGTCGGACATATATACATTTTAACTGCAAACAACACACATTATAATTAACGTAAAGAACGACACTTGTATAGAAGAACGTTCCGCACAAGATGAGGAGAAAGAACGAACAAATGAAAAATGAGGTAACCACCCGGGAATCGAACCCGGGATCTTCCGATTGCCGGTCAGATATGCTAACCACTACACCATGGGCCTCGCTTAATCAGAAGTCGTAATTCTCCTACATACGAGCAGAAACCATCTTGTGCGGAACGTTCTTCTATACAAGCGTCGTTCTTTACGTTAATTATACTGTGTTGTTTGCAGTTAAAATGTATATATGTGCGACATGCGGGAGGTGCCCCCTCAGGGCATTGGTTTCTGCTCGTATGTAGGAGAATTACGACTTCTGATTAAGCGAGGCCCATGGTGTAGTGGTTAGCATATCTGACCGGCAATCGGAAGATCCCGGGTTCGATTCCCGGGTGGTTACCTCATTTTTCATTTGTTCGTTACGAAAGTAACACGTGAAAAATAATTATGATGAATAAAACCACGAAGGAAAGGAAACACAGAATGGTGCTCAAGCGCTTTCGTCTAATGACATCCTCAGGAACACTGAAGTACATAAAGAATTACAGCCTATATATAGGTTACAGAAAAAAAAAAAAAATATATATATATATATATATATACAATAAACGGAGAAAAACTTAAAGGATTGTGGGAGGGGCACACAGATTTATAAGGAAAAACTATCGATTTTTAGCACAAGATTAAATGAACTGTTTCCAACCAATGTTATAGATAAAAAAATATACAAATTTATACTAGAAATCTGCCCGGGTTTTAGCACTCTGCTCTTTTTGTATATAAAAATTGAAAATTATCGATTTTTAGCGCAAGATTAAATGAATTGTTTCCAACCAATGTTATAGATAAAAAAAAAAATATATACAAATTTATACTGGAAATCTGCCCGGGGTTTAGCACTCTACCATTTTTTGTATATAAAAATTGAAAAATAAAAGTTATTAGGGTGGCATACAAGTTTACCAAAGATTTAGCGTTCTACCTTTCTTATCTAAATCTGTTCTGAGGGAATTCAAAACAACAGGATCGAGTTGAAAAAGACCTTTGCTTATGTTGAAGTTATTTGTAAGTTGGATAATGGCAGACTCAAGAATATTTCTATTAACAATGTTGCTAGAGTGAAATAAAACTGAAGCATTATTCCAATCAATAGAGTGGGATAACTCTGACAAATGGACAAAAAGGGCACTGGACAAGTGTTCTGTTCTAACGGAATATTGATGCTGTTTTATACGTGTGTGCAAATCCTTTCCCGTCTGACCTATGTAAAAGGAATCACATTGTTTACAACCAATTTTATAGATAATGCCTGAATTATTGGTAGGGCTATTTTTTACTATGATATTTTTCACAATATTGTTATATGAAAATACTACATTAATATCCAAAAGTTTAAGTACATTAGCAATGCCTAAAAAGCCCGGGAAAAATGGAAGTACTAAAATATTTTTTGACAAAGTACGAGTGTTATTAATTATTGATACGCTAGAAAGTTCGTTTTGCCTAGTTGAGACAAGATTCCATAAACGCAGATGGATAACACAGATCACTTCCAATACCGTTGATTTTTTCTAATTCGGCATCGATGTATTCCGGACTGGCGATCCTAAGGGCGCGGAGAAACATTGAAGAAAAAATGGCCTTCTTAGTGGGGGTGTCATGTCCCAAGTAAAAGTGTACGTAGGACAAATTGTTTGTTTTTTCCGATAGATACTAAACTTAAAACCTGGGCTTTCCCTATGTACACGCACATCCAAAAATGGGATTGAATTGTCTTGTTCCACTTCTAAAGTAAACTTAATGGAGGGGACTTGATCATTTAACTGAAGGAGGAAGTTATCCAGGTCACGATTCATGGGCCAGATACACAAAATATCGTCGCCGTACCGCAACCAAGGGATGCCAACCCCCAGGATTCTCGGAATGTAAGTAATTTCGAAAAACTCCATATAAATATTGGAGAGGAGGGGCGACAAGGGGTTGCCCATGGCCATCCCAAAAACTTGTTGATAATACTCGTTATTGAAAGTGAATTTACAGTCTTTGATGCAAAGCTTAATAAGTTCCAAAACAATGTGTGAAGGTAGTGGCAGGTCATACTTATGTAATTCTTGGGAGAGAAAGTCAAGCATATCGTCAATCGGCACTTTTGTAAACAATGAACAAACGTCAAAACTGATCAATCTATCGTTCGTTTCAGTACGTGCATTATTCAATTTTTCAGTAAGATCCATGGAATTTTTTACATGTGAATCAGAGATAGTTCCGAGAATGGGGGACAAGACTTTGACAAGCCATTTGGAGAGTTTATAAGTAATAGAGCCCACCGAGCTAATAATAGGGCGCATAGGGTTGCCAGGTTTGTCTCCGTTTGTGTCCGTGTTTTCTTCTACATTAATGAAGGGGCATGCAATTCGTATCCGACGAAAGTTTCTTCCTAATTGTCTAGAGGAGCAAGTTCTTCCCAAATCCCTGCTTCCGATTCGCCTCAGACAAATTGACGACCATCCGTTCAACAACTTCAGCAGATTAATTTTAAAGAAACATATTGAAGTCACCAGACAAAATGAGTGGTCCGCCTTCAAAAATTTAAACATCAAACATAATTTTGTAACCGTTATTCCCCAACCGTGGATCCAACCTTTGTTTGATGAAATTTACAACGAGTTGCGTCGGAGAACTTCTTCACTTCGTAACATTTTGGATCGAAAAATTAAAAGTCTCATTCGAAATAGTCAGTGGAGTAAAAAAGCAAGCTCAAAGTGTTTTTTGAACCTTTCTTCGAAAAACATTAGTGACGATGCAAAAAGTGCCCTTGGATATGGTATGTCCTTTTTTATTGTTAAAAAACTTTCGGCTTTACAAATTTGTTACAGTCTCGCTCGTTTTGAAAAACAGTGTAATCTCCCTCAGTATTTGTTTAACATAGTTAAAGGCCTTGTTTATAGTGCGGCGAATAGTAATTACGAAGATAACTTTCCTAAACGTTTTCGCAATAGCCTCTCACAATTAAAAAAAGATGGGGAGCTCCATATTACTAAAGCAGACAAGGCTAATACCATAGTTATTATGGACAAAGTGGACTACATCAGAAAGATGAACGAGCTTCTCCAGGACCCCGCCACATACAGCAAACTTAGGAAGAACCCGCAGGATGACGTCATCAAAGCATTTAATAGTGGCTTGAAACGCATTCTCAAAGATCATAAGGACTTAATTCCGCTTTTCATGTCCACTTCACCTTCTCTGCCCTACCTTTACGGTCTTATTAAAACCCACAAACCTGGCAACCCTATGCGCCCTATTATTAGCTCGGTGGGCTCTATTATTATAAACTCTCCAAATGGCTTGTCAAAGTCTTGTCCCCCATTCTCGGAACTATCTCTGATTCACATGTAAAAAATTCCATGGATCTTACTGAAAAATTGAATAATGCACGTACTGAAACTAACGATAGATTGATCAGTTTTGACGTTTGTTCATTGTTTACAAAAGTGCCGATTGACGATATGCTTGACTTTCTCTCCCAAGAATTATATAAGTATGACCTGCCACTACCTTCACACATTGTTTTGGAACTTATTAAGCTTTGCATCAAAGACTGTAAATTCACTTTCAATAACGAGTATTATCAACAAGTTTTTGGGATGGCCATGGGCAACCCCTTGTCGCCCCTCCTCTCCAATATTTATATGGAGTTTTTCGAATTACTTACATTCCGAGAATCCTAGGGTTGGCATCCCTTGGTTGCGGTACGTCGACGATATTTTGTGTATCTGGCCCATGAATCGTGACCTGGATAACTTCCTCCTTCAGTTAAATGATCAAGTCCCCTCCATTAAGCTTACTTTAGAAGTGGAACAAGACAATTCAATCCCATTTTTGGATGTGCGTGTACATAGGGAAAGCCCAGGTTTTAAGTTTAGTATCTATCGGAAAAAACAAACAATTTGTCCTACGTACACTTTTACTCGGGACATGACACCCCCACTAAGAAGGCCATTTTTTCTTCAATGTTTCTCCGCGCCCTTAGGATCGCCAGTCCGGAATACATCGATGCCGAATTAGAAAAAATCAACGGTATTGGAAGTGATCTGTGTTATCCATCTGCGTTTATGGAATCTTGTCTCAACTAGGCAAAACGAACTTTCTAGCGTGTCAATAATAACACTCGTACTTTGTCAAAAATTATTTTAGTACTTCCATTTTTCCCGGGCTTTTTAGGCATTGCTAATGTATTTAAACTTTTGGATATTAATGTAGTATTTTCATAAAACAATATTGTGAAAAATATCATAGTAAAAAATAGCCCTACCAATAATTCATGCATTATCTATAAAATTGGTTGTAAACAATGTGATTCCTTTTACATAGGTCAGACGGGAAAGGATTTGCACACACGTACAAACAGCACCAATATTCCGTTAGAACAGGACAGTTGTCCAGTGCCCTTTTTGTCCATTTGTCAGAGTTATCCCACTCTATTGATTGGAATAATGCTTCAGTTTTATTTCACTCTAGCAACATTGTTAATAGAAATATTCTTGAGTCTGCCATTATCCAACTTACAATAGCTTCAACATAAGCAAGGTTTTTTCAACTCGATCCTGTTGTTTTGAATTCCTTCAGAACAGATTTAGATAAGAAAGGTAGAACGCTAAATCTTTGGTAAACTTGTATGCCACCCTAATAACTTTTATTTTTCAATTTTTATATACAAAAAAGGGTAGAGTGCTAAAACCCTGGCAGATTTCCAGTATAAATTTGTATATATTTTTTTTTTTATCTATAACATTGGTTGGAAACAATTCATTTAATCTGTGCTAAAAATCGATAATTTTCAATTTTTATATACAAAAAGAGCAGAGTGCTAAAACCCGGGCAGATTTCCAGTATAAATTTGTATATTTTTTTATCTATAACATTGGGTGGAAACAATTCATTTAATCTTGTGCCAAAAATCGATAGTTTTTCCTTATAAATCTGTGTGCCCCTCCCACAATCCTTTAAGTTTTTCTCCGTTTATTGTATATATATATATATATATTTTTTTTTTTTTCTGTAACCTATATAGGCTGTAATTCTTTATGTACTTCAGTGTTCCTGAGGATGTCATTAGACGAAAGCGCTTGAGCACCATTCTGTGTTTCCTTTCCTTCGTGGTTTTATTTATCATATATATACATATATAATACTACATATATACTATATATATTACATATATATATATATATATATACATATATATAGATATATATATATAATATATATATATATATATATATATCTATTATATATATATATATATATATATATATATATATATATATATATAGATATATATATATATATATATATATACATATATACAGGGCGTCCCAAAAAAATGTATACACACTTTAAATAATTATAAAGGCAGTGTTTATTAAAATACATTTCATTTTCAAAATGTAATAGAATCTACAGACATTTTAATTGTTTTGTCAACGCCTGTTTTCAAACTGACGTCGTTCTGGTCCAGGCACTGCTGATAACGCGTAGCAATGGAATCGCAAACATCACGAAACATTCGTTTGGTATTGTGTGCATTCTCGTTCAATGGCTGCTATCAATTCAGCGACTGTTGCACGTTTATAGCGTACACTTTGTTTTAAGTATCCCTATAAAAAAAAGTCTAGTGGTGTGAGGTTTGGTGAACGCGGAGGGTATTCTACGAAACCCCTTCGTCCAGTCCACATCCACATCGTGCCAAGTACTACTCGCAATACTCCACTCTTCGGTCCGGATCATCTTCATAATAGCATGGACTAATCTTGGAATGTAACTTTTCCATTGACAGCGCTTCAAATGCGTTGGACAGGCGATTCTGAAATTCCTACCTCACGACTCGCTTGCCGCACAGATTTTCTTGGACTTTGGTGATACGTTTCCAGTACTCTTTCTTGCTTTGTGGGGCTTGTCGATGTCCGTGGTCTTCCGGAACGCTTCTTGTGGACATTCTGAACAGTTCCATCGGCTTCAAACTTATCTCTAATTCGAGTGATGGTAAGTCGCGTTGGTGGATCTGTTTGAACTCCCTCCTAAACTGTCTTTACACTTCAACTGCGTTTTCACACTTCCAGTAGCATTTTAGAATGAATTTCCTTTGTTCAAAGCTTAGTCTGACTGCCATTATTAATTCTAATGGGTTTAACTTGGAAAGAAAGAAACATCAATTGAGCTATCAGCTGTTAAAGTGTGTATACATTTTTTTGGGACGCCCTGTATATATATATATATATATATATATATATATATATATATATATATATATATATATACATATATAACATATATATATATACGCACACATATATATACACACACACACATATATACATATACACACATATATATATATACACACATATATATATATATATATATATTACACACACACACACATATATATATATATATTATATATATATATATATATAATATATATGAACACAGACGTGGATGGAACAAGGAACTCTTCTAGGAAAGTTAAATCCACTATAGTCCGAATAATATGGTAAATGACAGACACTATAGTTTTTTCTTTTTCATGATGTTAGCCCGACGTGGTCAACGGGTCACTCGCAAAGAGGTCTCAAAAATATAGTTCCCTCACCAGCTATCTGCAAAGCAGATAGGATCCAGCTTTGGGACAGGAGCTAGGGTTTAAAGCAGCCTAGCCCCGCTACATTTAGAACCTCAATATAAGCAAAAGACTCGCTGCCTTCACGTCAGATTGAATACATCAAAGAAAAAGGGGTAACTATTATATTTAGCCAAAAAACCAAAACTTAAACCTGAACTGGCAGAATTGAGCGTCCACTTTTCAAGGCACATAACATGTCCGTTTGATGATGGGAATGAACTCAGAATGGTTCCCTGAGGTCTGCCAGTTGAGGTTTAAGTTTTGGTTTTTTGGCTAAAAATATAATAGTTACCCTTTTTCTTTGATGTATTCAATCTGACGTGAAGGCAGCGAGTCTTTTGCTTATGTGAGGTTCTAAATGTAGCTGGGCTAGGCTGCTTTAAACCTAGATCCTGTCCCAAAGCTGGATCATATCTTGTTTTTGCAGATAACTGGTGAGGGAAGCTATATTTCTGGGACCTCTTTGCGAGTGACCCGTGCCCACGTCGGGCTACATCATGAAAAAGAAAAACTATAGTTGTCTGTCATTTACCATTACTTATTCGGACTATCGTGGATTTAATTTTCCTAGAAGAGTTCCTTGTTCCACGCACAGTCTGTGTGTATCAAAAAACCTCAGGGAACTATTCTGAGTTCATTCCCATATATATATATATATATATCAAAGCTATTGACTTCTCCTTAGGGAAACGGAGCTTACAGATGAAAAGAAGGATCAACACAACGGCAAACATTTTCATTTATTTGTACTTCAGACGTTTCGACAAATCTTTTGTCATCATCAGTGAATTAAGTCTTAAAACCTTAAAACAAAAGTAAAAAGTGAAAATTACATCAATACAATATTAAAACCATTAAAATTAAAACCTTAAAGCAAAATGAAAATTGCATCAATACAAAATTAAAATCATTTAAATTTCATCACTATAAAAACTAAAATTAAATTAAATTACCTCAATAGGTAAATACACAATGTTTACATCCACCTCCATACTTGGCAAAGTCTAAGAGAACACTGGATGGTCAGAGGATTAGAAAGGGTATGTGTGAGAGAATCGGTTGGTTAGTTAAACGAAGAATTTAAATTTTTAAAACAGTACTTTATTAACAATTACTACCCTTCTCATCTATTCGATAACCAATTAAAGAAATTTTTAAATAACACTTTTGATACTAAACTCCCCATAACTACAGTACAAAAAGAAACCAGATATATTAAATTACCTTTTTATGGTTATTTATCATTGCGTATTCGAGGCGAATTGTCCAAACTGCTCAAGTCTAGTTATCCCCAAATAAATTTTAGATTCGCCTTCGTTAACCACTTAAATTATCAAATTTTTAAAGTTCAAAGATGAATTCCCCAAAACTGTATGCCCCAATGTTGTTTACAAATACACGTGCGACATCTGTAAGGCTGCGTATATTGGCAGCACTCAACTCCAACTGGAGGTGCGCCTTTCTCAACATTTGGGCTTGTCAGTCCGTACCAACCGTCCCCTCAGTAGCCCTCCACAATCCGCAATTAGAAACCATAGTAATGAAAACGACCATCCCTTCACAAAACTCAGTTTGAAATTTTAACTAGATCCAATAACCTTACAGAACTCCGAATTTTAGAATCTTTGTACATCTATAGAAACAAACCCTCCTTAATAATAATAGCTCATCCTACAAATTACAACTCTTTTAACTAACAAACCGATTCTCTCACACATACCCTTTCTAATCCTCTGACCATCCAGTGTTCTCTTAGGACTTTGCCAAGTATGGAGGTGGATGTAAACATTGTGTATTTACCTATTGAGGTAATTTAATTTAATTTTAGTTTTTATAGTGATGAAATTTAAATGATTTTAATTTTGTATTGATGCAATTTTCATTTTGCTTTAAGGTTTTAATTTTAATGGTTTTAATATTGTATTGATGTAATTTTCACTTTTTACTTTTGTTTTAAGGTTTTAAGACTTAATTCACTGATGATGACAAAAGATTTGTCGAAACGTCTGAAGTACAAATAAATGAAAATGTTTGCCGTTGTGTTGATCCTTCTTTCACACATATATATATATATATATAATATATATATATATATATATATATATATATATATATATTATATTATATATATATATATATATATATATATATATATATATATTTAGAGATTACCGAAAACGTAACAAAACGCGATAATTATTTCACACCTTTCGTCTACACTTCCTTCACATAATAATGAACGACTCGAGTTCTTATCGTATTTAGCGTATCTTCTTTATAAATCTCTTTTATTTGTAATATAAAGAAGTTGAAAAAGAATTTATACGTGTTAGTAAGAAAATGCTGGAAAATGATGGAATTATGAGATTATGATGTTTATGTGAAAGGTTAATACTGCAGGTTTTCGTGTGAAATGCGTTAAACGTACTTATATACAGAAACAAAAAAGGAAATAAAATTTGAACCTTAAGACAAAATAGCACTCCTCTGAAAGGTATAAATGGAGTAAGGAATTAAAAACAAGCGATGTCGAACGTTTTTAGAATAAGAGGCGTGGTTGTCAGCAAATTACAGATACAAAGACGCTTCCGGAAAGATTAAATGCAAATGGGAAAAACAGCGATCTGTGTGTGTGTGTGTGGGGGGGTTCGCTGCAGCGAGACACACTGAAGAAGTTTACGCGTGTCGGAAATAATTGTAATAATAATAATAATAATAATAATGAGACAGGAGAGTTAGAAACTAGCACAGTGCTCAGGTCATCTAACGTTGCCCATTGTTCTAACTCCCGTATTATTATCACCAACATAATCTGGATTTGAACCCTCAACCTCAGTGTCTTCACTTCCTTTACAGGGAAATGGTATTACCCACTGATTTACGCAAGCTGGCGGAGATAAGTGATGGTAGATTAGTAATATTTCTGTAAAACAGTCACGGAGATCGAACAAATGAGTAGTGTGGAACATATCGAACACGGAACGAGAAAGATATGAACTTTCTCTTCCAGAAGACTAAATACAAGAATTATTAATATCATGATTTATGAGCCAACAGAGAAGATAAAAGTCCTATGAAAAATCCGGATATTTTCTTACGACAAACATGAATATCAAATACACAAAATAGTTGTTATATGTTGGTTTTTATGAATGTCATATCTGGGTTGTAAAATTCTTGGGAATTTTGTGAGCGGTAAATTTCCATTAGGAATTTTGGGAATTTTCGGAAACTTCATTTTCATAAAACGAACGAATGCGTATCTTGAATCAAGGTATTTTGTGCGATTTAATTCTTTGAGAAAAGTGTAAAATAAACGCATCCAAGAAAAACACTTCAAAATGCAATTTCAGATGACAGCAAATGATTCGCTTCAGTATATTGACATCTGAAAGTAGCGTGGAGTTGGGAGATGTTAAAATGGGAAACCCTACAACTTGAAATTTCTTTCAACCCCAATATATCACAAGAAGGAAATTTCTAAATGTTGAAGTGGAAACTCCTCTAAAATAGATTTTAAAAGTTGAGAATACTAAACGTGAATTTCCTACATATTGATTACAAATCCCTATTTTTAGCCAGGTATATTACTAATACACTTGCCTGAACTCAATCAAAACAATGAATATCAGAACACAGAACTTCTTTTTTGGGTAGAAAATGCCAAAACATATCTAATAAAAATTAAAAATGACCTAAAATTGAACATTTCCAAAATTTCCGACGCATTTCCAACTATATATATATACATATAGATATATATAGTTTTGTTTTTGTTTTTTTTTATGCAGGAAGGAGGGGCAAATAGCGAATACCCGCACCTCCCCTCCATGCCCACAGAGAAGAAAGAAGAGAGCCAAAATGAAAGTCCAGGGTTATAGAGACGCCTTCACACTCTGCGCTTGAAAGATTGAAGGTCATTCAAAAGGGAAAAGATGGATTGAGGAAGATTGTTCCAAAGTTCACCGTTTGAGTACAGGAAGGGTTGAAAATACAGATTGACGAGGGTTGGACATAAAAGGAATGAGAATGTGTCGAAAGTCTGGTAATGCGTGCTCTCCTTAAAGAATGAGGCATGCAGTTAGAGAGTTCAGAAGAGCAGTGTCCGTTATAATAGAGAAAGTAAAGAGAGAGTGAGGCAACATTGCGGCGAAGAGAGAGAGAGAGAGATTGAAGACAGAGACGGGTAAGTGATGAAACGGAAAACCTTTCATTCCACCCAGTCAAGTACAGTTGTGTGGGTTAAGCCACCCGACACGTGAGAAGCGTATTCCATGCAGGGGCGAATAAGACCCTTGTACAGAGACAGCAACTGAGTGGGGGGGAAGAAGAAACCGCGGAGCCGGTACACCACACTAATCAATTCTTAAAAGCTGTTTGGAAAGAAAGTATATGTGATCTTTCCAGGAAGGATCACGAGAAAAGGAAACACCAAGACTGTTAAGAGAAGAGGAAGGATTGAGTTGTGCATTTTTGAAGGTAAGGGGATATCGTATGGAAGATTGTGACAAGGAGACAGATGACGGAACTAAGTTTTTGAGGCAATGAAAGCCACAAGGTTTTCTGTGCCCCAGTCAGAGATAGAAAGATCAGAGATCAGGTGCACCATAGCCGTCTTACGCGAAGCATAAAGTGACTGTTGAAAGGGACGCTTTGTGAAGCTTGTGGAGAAGCGAAGAATGGAATCATCGGTATAGGAGTGGATAGTACAGGAAGTGCGATTTAATAGATCATTAATAAGTAAAAGGAAAAGAGTGAGTGAAAGGACGGAGCCCTCAGGAAACACCACTATTAATAGCTTTGGTGAAGAACAGTGGCCAACTACAACTGCAGCTATAGACCAGCCAAAAAGGAAATTAGAGATGAAGGCACAGATAGGACAGAAATTGAAAGAGGGTATTTTGCAAATTAGGATTTGTGCTAAACTCTATCAAAAGCGTTTGATATGTTAGCGCAGGGATTCTTATTCTGGTGCTCGCGAGCATCACCTAAAACTTTGCTCGCGAGCACTATAGTGAAGCCCTTGACCCCCCTGCCTCATAAAAGCAATTTATTTTTATTTTTTAATTTATTTTTTATGTTGATGACATAAATTCAGTATCATAAAAGAAACCATTATTAGTAGTTTAAAATTAAAGTTAATTTTTACTTTTAAAAAGGTATTATTTTGGTTTGATTTATAGGTGAATATCATTGGTGCCTTGAGAAAAGTAAAGGCATTAAAGTGCTCACTAAGAAGAAAAGGTTAAGAAACCCTGGTCTAGTGCAATAGCAAAGATTTCACCGAAATCCTGAAAGGAGGATGAACAAGAATCAGAGAGATATGGAAGAAGATCGCCAGTCGAGCGTCCCTTGCGGAACCTATACTGACGATCTAAAAGATTTGAGAAGAGGGTGTTTAAAAATGTTCTTATTAAGGATAGATTGAAAAACTTCTAAAAGACAAGAAATCAAAGCAATAAGACGACATTTGGAGAGTTGAGAGCGGTTACCCTTATTTGGGACTGGCTGAATGAAAGCGAACTTCTAGCAGCAAGGAAAAGTACCAGATGAGAGACAAAGACGAAAGAGTTGCCTTGGCAGGGTGTCAGCATAGAAGCACAGTTCTTAAGAACAGAGGAACACCATCAGGACCGTACGCTTCCTAGAGTTGAGTCCAGATAGGGCAGAAGAAACATCTTTGGAGGAGATTCTAATTTCAGACATAATTAAGTCGGAGAGGGAGGGAATGTAGGAAAAGCACGGAATCGTCCAGGGTTGAAATGGATGTGAAAGTTTGAGCGAAGAGTTCAGCTTTATCGGAGAAGAACGGCAACTGTGTCCGTTGGAATGGAAAAGAGGAGGGAAAGAAGAGGAAAGTAAAGTTGCTGGAAAGGTTCTTGGCTAAATGCAGGAAAGAGCGAGAAGAATTGAGAATTGTATAGGTTTTCAGATTTTTGTTTGATGATGGAATTTTGTGGCGAGTTGAACAACAGATTTCGAACGATTCCGGGCAGAAATATAAGCTGAGTGAGAGTCAGGAATTGCAAAACAACGTAGCTTCTGAAAGCCTCCTCTCTGTTGCGGATAGCATTAGAACAAGCAAAGTTTAAACCAAGTTTTGTTTTGCATTAGTAGTAGGGATACAGTCAGAGATGGGCAGTAACGCGTTACATGTAACGACGTTACGTAACGAACATTACAAAAGTAACGAGAGTAACGATAACGCCTGAAAGATTTCAAATGTATCAATGTAACGGTAAACGCTTTGCAAATTTTTTTTTATCAATGTAACGGATTTTTTCGTTACTCGTTACATGTTTGTTTTTATATAATAAGAGTGTTTGTATTTTAGAATCGAATTGGAAATGGGATCTCTCATTATCGCCCATTATCTTTTTTTGTCAATTCCAGTTATTTTTATTTGTTTAATCAAGCTTATTGTAGCTATACATTGTCAATTAAGTTTATTGTAGATGCATTCAACATTTCAGTACTGCTATAAAACCTATAATCGTAAACATTACTTTAAAACGTTACAGAACTAGCTAGCCTCTAGATAGCAAATTAGGCATTATTAGTTTGTTATGCCCATGTGATGATGTAGTCCACATGATGTGGATGTGGATCTGTGGATTGTGGTGGTAGGGCAGTTGTATCATATGTCGCTATTGAATCGTGTTTA
>JAJOZX010001607.1:0-12500 GCA_023014485.1 Bathynomus jamesi
TTTGTTAGTAGTGTATGAAGTATTTCTAAATTTTAATGCTAAAATCCCGTAGTATGGAAACTTAAAATATTTTGTGTCCTTTTAAACTGTTGCAATTTTGTTTGTTGGTTTTAAATATTATTAAAAAGTTTCAAGTGTTTGTTGAAAAATATTCTTGAGATAGGCGTTATCTGTAAAATTACTGTATTATTTCTCATTATTGTATATATTTTATCCTTAGTATGGCGAATTGTCGTTGTATTATTATATTTGTCATATGGACTATGGTCGCCATAAACTTTTTCATTTTCATTTCAAAATATTTTTGGAATATTTTATCGTTGGGGAAAGATAAATTAAGTTTGAAATGTTAATTTTTATATATGTTTGGTATGTTCAGAAATAATTGTACCTAAATTTGTGTGGTTGGTTGAGTTTTTCTTCTGTAAATAGAAGTATGAAATTTGTTTTGTTTTTAGTGATTTTAATATTAAGAAAAATAAAATTTAATTTCTTCTTCCTTACTTAAGTAGTTAGAAAATATCAAATGGTCCTCGATTTGTGAATAGTTAGAAATGTATCGTCTACGTATCTTTTGTAGAATTTTGTTTAATGTTATTAGAACACATTGCGCCAATTTTCTCTTTATGACGTAAGAAAATGTTCGCCAGAGATGTGCAAAGGTGGTGATCCCATTGTAAGAGATCTGATTTGTTGATTGTTGAGAATGGAATGTTGTCAGACGTAGCTAGTGTCAAAAGCGTAGAAAACTGTTGTTTAGTCAAATTAAGAAATTAGATAATACGTCATAGCGGTACATTTCGTCTACGCTGTACGCAAATGTCGCTAGCTTTCATTGATAGGTATGTTGGTTAAATTATAAATCGACTCGTTTGTCAAAGTTTATTCGTAAAAGATTTGTTGGCGTCGTTAACTGAGGTTATTTCTTTATAATTCAAATGAATTTAAACAGAATGTTAATTTTCGCGATAATTTAGATATGTGTGGAATTATGAATTTTGGCTAGTTTATAATTATGCGTTGTGTAAGCTGAAAGAATAGGTCTAACTGGAATATTCTGCTTGTGTTTTTTGTAGACCATAAAGAGTTCTTGGTGCGGGTCCTGAAAAGTGTATGGATGTACAAATTTTGTTTATTTTATCTTGATCGAGTAATATTTGTAAAAGCGATTCAGTTTATTTTTCGAGTCTAAGTGAAATTGTTAATGGATCTTTGTTTATTCTCTCGAATTTGTTTGATCGCAAAGAACTGTATTTACTTTGCTAATGTAATCCGTTTTATTCTTTATTATTATATCCCTTTTCCTTTATCAGGTTGAAATTATGATCCAATTCATCGATATTTCTCTTATTTAGTTTTGTTATTCTTACTTTGGAGAAGTGAAAATATTTTGTTTGGTTTAAATTATAAAAGTACTTATTTGCGATGTTTAAAACTTGTAATTTGAATGAAAGAAAAGGCAGATTCTGTACTGTTCCAGCTGCAGTGGGCAGGGCCATGAAAACGAAGTTGGAAAATACTCTCGGAATTCGAGGCACCAAAACTTTTAATTGTCCTGCCCAAAGAACTGAGGAACTTTCAGCACACCAACTGAATAGTTTCAAGAACCAGCTGGACAGGTTCCTATGTATGAGAAAGCGTAGAATAGAGTAAATAGAGAAGTATTGTGGCAGGTCTTGGGTATATGTGGGGTTGTTGGTAGACTCAAAAATACGGTGAAGAGTTTCTCTGGTGGAAGTATTGTATGTGTGAGAGTAAATAAAGAACTGAATGAATGGTTTGATATAAATAACATGGTGTGCGTCAAGAATGTATGATGTCTCCGTGGTTGTTCAATCTGCTTATGGATGGAGTGACGAGAGGGGTGAAAGTGCAAACGCTTGAAAGAGGAATGAATCTGTTGTGTGACGGGAGAAGTAAAGGGTAAGAGCAGTTGAGATGGAAGTCAGTGGAAGTGAAAACTGAAGAAAATGGTTTGGACATGTTGGAAGAATGGAAGATGGCAGAGTTGTGAAAAAAGTGTAAAAGAGCGTCTGCGAAGGGAGAAGGTGGGAGAGTGAGTCTGAAAAGAAGGTGGATGGACATGAATGACTGCGTGAATAAGCGTGGACTTGATCTGGATGATACAGAGAAGTGGCTGCAAGTAGATTTGGAATAGAGAAGGTTTGTTAGAGGTATGTAAATTGGAACTCTGTCTCATTTATTTTTTTAACAAAGCCTGGAAACACCACCACCACAGATGGCGTATGAATAGCAACAGATATAGAATTTAGCCACATTCGGGGATGTTGGTCCACCAGATTACCGATATGATCGAATATGTATACTTTAGTTTCTACTTATCTCCTTATTCTTAACCGTCTATATTTTATATCCGAGCATGTCTGCTGGGAAATAAGATTTTTAATGATATACTTATTGCATAGTGATTTTATCTGAATAATTGCAGATAAATTTTTAATTATTAGGCGTTTTCTGATGTAAAGAAGGGCTGCATAAATGGAAAATACTTTCTATGAAATCATTTCAAACAAGAATGAATTCGGGATTCAAAAATTTTTGGTTTTTAACTAAAGGAGAACTTGCATTCAAATGTGTTGAAGTACAGGGTGTCAATAAATTATTTTTTTTGCAAATTCAACTGAAACTGAATTGAATTTGCAAATAAAATTTTTCTGTTTATATGAAAACATAAAGAACGTGAAGTAGAAAATATATTCTGAGTTGCATATTTGTTCTCGGTTTATATATATATATACATACCACAAAGAAAAATAAAAATCAATTCCAAGCTCTTTCGTGTATTTAATAGTACACGTCGTCAAAGAATGAATGGTTGGGAGCTTAATAAAAAATTAACAAGTACTGATTAAAGGCAAAAGGTATTTTAACAAGATGTGGTTCATTTTATACGTTCCTAAACTGTCATTAAAATTTTTTATAAGGTATATGAATGCACATTCCAGAGTGTCCCTTTCGGTTACGTCTTTATTACACAACTTTTATAATTTTTATAATTTTAGGACTCTCCCAACTAATACCAGGATTATATATATATATATATATATATATATATACTAGGTGAGGTACCCGGCGTTGCCCGGGTTAATTGAATGCCCGGTTAGGTCAACTGAATGCCCCCAAAAACCCTCACCCCCTTTATGCAATTTGGGGCTAACCTCCCCCATTACCCCACCCCATTACCCCCACCCCTCCCCATTACCCCACCCTCCCCCATTACCCCACCTCTCTTCCCCACTTACCCCTACCCCCACCCTTCCCCCATTACTGCCCGGGATAAATTTCACAAACAGACAAACAGACAGGCTAAACTACAGAAAAGAACGCAGCCATGAAAATTTTGAGCTTCACATTGTGTCAAGATTTCTGAATCTGATCAGATATCCCCCAAAACCCCCCTGACCAAATAATTGAACTCCTAATTACTGTCGGTTCAATTATTTGGGCAATAAAACTATAGAAAGGAACACAGTCATGAAAATCTTGAGCTTCACATTTCCGCCCGTAATACAAACAGACAAACAGACAGGCTGACCGACTCTGTGTTGACATTCTTCATCCCATAAGAGGTTCCCGTGCGAAATTTGGTAGCTCTAGGTCAAACGGTTTGCGCTTGCATAAAGGACAAACAAACAAACAGACAGGCGAAAATATAATATATATATATATTTTCCTGGTTTAACTATATATTATATATATATATATATATATATATATATATATATATTATGGTTAAACAATTCATGAGAATTGTTTGCCGTCCGACACGCATATTTATGCTGTTTTTTTGACGTCTGAAGTTTTCTCAGTTTGACCTATATAAACGATATATGAACAAGTGTGAGAGAGGTTTGCACGAAAATTTAGTAAACCTGGTTGGTTCACCAGATAGTAACATGCATCTGGTAGTAAACAAATTCCGAAGGACTGGGTTTGTTATAGATGAAGAACGTTCTCGACGGCCACAGATGTATTCGGGTAATTTATTAGAAACTTTCGCCGAAAGGAATTTAACAAAAAAAAAAATTACATTCCTTTAATTAAATGACACTTCTTGTTGCACACTCAAAATTTTCATACTATTTCATACTATTTCAAAATTTTCATACTATTTCATACTATTTCAAAATTTTCATACTTTTCCATACTATTTCAAAATTTTCATACTATTTCATACTATTTCAAAATTTTCATACTATTTCATACTATTTCAAAATTTTCATACTATTTCACACTTTTTCATACTATTTCAAAATTTTCATACTATTTCATACTATTTCAAAATTTTCATACTATTTTATACTATTTCAAAATTTTCATACTTTTTCATACTATTTCAAAATTTGCATACTATTTCATACTTTTCATACTATTTCAAAATTTTCATACTATTTCATACTTTTCATACTATTTCAAAATTTTCATACTATTTCATACTTTTCATACTATTTCAAAATTTTCATACTATTTCATACTATTTCATTCATTTGACGAACATTTACGAGGCAAAAATGGTTCTTTTCGATGTCGGTAAAATAGTACTGTCATCTTGGAGTGATTTATAGATGTTTATGGTGAGGTAAACATCATTGGTGGTATATCCATTACCTTCCTTTTAACTCTTTTCAACATACACGCAAAAATTTTACTTTTTTATTTATATTTCATTATTTTTTAAGTTTTTATGTTTTCTTTCATGCGATAATCTTGTTACAATTTGACGGACGGAAAAGGAGTATATGTGGTGGTTTTCGAATTTAGATGTGGTAGTTAGGATTGAAAAGGTGATTTTATTCTTATTAAACCACTGTGCCTGAAAGGGTTAAAGAAACACTAAAAAAAGTCTGAAGTAAATGAAGCTGAAGGAGATATCGTGACTGGACTGGGTTTTAGAATTTAGATGTGGTACTTAGGACTGAAAAGGTGGTTTTATTCTTATTAAACCACTATGCCTGAAAGGGCTAAAGAACAGTGAAAAAAGTCTCTGAAGTAAATGAAGCTGAAGGAGATATCGTGACTGGACCGGTATATCACGAACTTCCTATAAATATATTACTCCAAAGGATGATGTTCTCGAATTTATTTGAAACGAGATAATAGGCCTAAAATTATTGATTCTTTAAAGGAAATTTGAGACCAAATGGTAAAACCGAGTTGTGGAGGGTGTAGCGTTTATTGAAATACTTTTGTAAAAGTAATATGCAAAATAATTTTATATATATATATATTACTCAAAATTAAGAAAAATGAATTGTAAGCATAGAGAAAAATGTTTTTGGACTGAAACAAACCTGAAGGCGTTGCAACAGAATGTTTGTTTAATTTTTAGTCTCCCAAATTTTTTAGTGTTTTTTTTTTATTTTCAGACTCCCAAATTTTTGTTTTGTGTTAAAATTAATTCTGTTATTAATAATTTATTACATTAAACATATATTTGGCTTATAGAGAAAAATCTGCGAACTTGTTTATTAGAAAACAATTTGTTTAAATTAAACAAATTATCCTTATTTTGGAATTACCACAATGTCTAAACGAATTACAGAATTTTTCTCTGCATTAAAATGTCTCCATTTAACTTTGATTTACGTACTGTATATCCACTTACGCCCATTATATATATAGAAATAAATAAATAAAGTTTTTAACCCTCGCCGGATTCGAACCGCTCTCACTGATATATGATACTTCACGCAAATTTTATTTACCGACTCATTTAACCCTCTAACGCCGACTGGGTCGAATACGTACCGTTTCAATTACACGCATTTAGACTTAACCCTACAAAAACGTTCGGCGTTAAAGGGTTAAGAATTTGACTATTTATGGCTTAATTCAAAGATTTGTCGTTACATCGCTTTGCTTTGTTATTTGAATTGCAACTTATAACAAATAACATAGTTACGTATTTGGTCTAAAATAATTTGAGTTGTCACCTTTGAAAAAAACAGTAAAAAAATTGAACCGTAATTATTTCACATCAAAGATACAAAATTAAAAAGGCTTAAGTAGAAGCAGAAATGAATAAAGAAACTGGAGATCTGCATGTTCTTTCTACCTTGGTTTCTGCCAGTGGTGCGCAAACTGGGGAGCCCGAACAGTGATTAGGGGAGCGTAAAAAGAGTTGTAATCAATTAGGAAAACGGGAGTGAATGACATAAAATTAGAATGAAATAAAATTTGCTACTCAAATCCATGAAAATTGTCCACTTTATCCTGATTAGTACTTCGCGAACGGTTCTTCTGAAGGCTACAACTTTTCTCAGAAGAAACTACACCACACGTACTTAACACCAAAATATAGAGGACGTCGTCACGAATAATTTGATATAAACATCGAACAAATTCGTTTACCATAAAAAAAGTTTAGAGCAAAGTTTATGTGGTCAAAATGTTGTTCAGCCGAGTAGTGCGTTTGTCCGCCTGACGCTGGGTGGAGTTTATTCGTCTAAGTTCTAAGCACCTCCCAACGAAGCTCTTTTACAATTTGTGTTATTTGTGGTAATAAATAATTTTGTGCATCTAGTCAGACAACGCTTGTACAAAATTTTACACTCTTTTGTGAAATCGAGGAAAAGCAAGTCAGTCCATAAAATTACAAAAATATCACAGCCATAAAAATTTTGAGCTTCACATGCAAAGCCAATGAGACCAAATTTGTGAAGCTGCACTCAAAATGTAAGTAATTCGTGAGTTTAAAGTAAGTGTTAAGTTCTCACTGACTTAAAAATTTCTATTAAAAAAATTGTGTAAAATTTGTGATTAAAACGGCGTTGCCTACAAAAATTATGGACTAGTCTGAAAAATAAATCTTGCAAAAAAAAAGGCAACTCTTTTTTTATGTCCATAATAATAAATCTTAAGAGAACAAGGCAAGAATAATAGAAAACCATTTGGCGTTAAAAATTCAGAGTTAAAAAATATAATATTTAGCGGCTGCTCTTGGCTGCTCTTGGATATATATATATATATAATATATATATATATATATATTATATAATATATATATATATATATATATATATTATATATATAAACAACAGAAACAGGATACATATTAAAATAGACATACTGAAACCAATGCGAAAGAGTATATATATGTAAATATATATATACATATACACAAATCTCTCTCATCCACTTATTACCCACATCGAACGTCGCTTAATTGCACTGATTTTACGGGAAGCGTTGTTGAAACACGTCAACATGTAGCCGATGAGATCACTATGGAGTAGGGATGGTAAACAAGTTAATAAGAACTAATGATTCACAGTGTGAACATACCCAGTAACTGTTTGTAATATATTCGTTCTGAAAAATTAACGTTTTCATCGAAATAGCCTGAGACTTTATAAACACCCTGTATATGAGAATGCTTCTCGGGTTTCGAACGAAGTCTCGACAAATAGGAGAGGTTTTTAAAATTTACTGGTTACAGTAATGATAAATCATTCACACATGCACACATTTTAGGTATTGAATTATTTTCAAAATTATTACGCCTTAAAAAGACGAAAATTTTTAATGTAAAAGTTAAAATTAAAAATAAATTTAAAATAATTTAGAATTTAATTTAAAATTTTTTAAAAATTGCTGTAATTTCTTTAGATTTTTTATTTATTTATTTTTTTTAATCTTTGAGAAGAAAGAATGGAGACCTTTTTTCATAATGAGGAAATGGCGAAAGGAAATGATCGAGCAGAACCTTTCAAGTAGGTGTTGGTTTTACTTGAAGAGAAGTTCCATTAATCGTTTGTTCATTCGATGTGAGAATCGTTTCTTTCGAAATTATGTCCGTTGGAAAGTTAAAATATTAATGTCAAATGAACGCATACACACAAACACAGAGTCTGATCATATATATATATATATAATATATATATATACGGTGAACCAAAAGTAGGTGGACAGTAGATTGAATACGGTTTGTGTTATATTATATTATAACTATGGTGTTTATATAACTATGGTGTTTGTGTTATATTATATTAAATATTATAACTAAATTTATTTAAATTTTATTTTGTATTATAGTTTACAAAAAAATTAAATATGTATTCTCAAATAAACGTTATCATTTACTGTCCACCTACATTTGGTTCACCCTATATATATATATATATATATATACACGGTGAACCAAAAGTAGGTGGACAGTAGGTTGAATACGGTTTGTGTTATATTATATTATAACTATGGTGTTCATTATAACTATGGTGTTTTGTTTTATTATATTAAATATTATAACTAAATTTATTTAAATTTTATTTTGTATTATAGTATACAAAAAAATTAAATATGTATTCTCAAAACTAAACGTTATCATTTACTGTCCACCTACATTTGGTTCACCCTATATATATATATATATATATATATATATTTTAACTGCAAACAACACACAGTATAATTAATGTAAAGAACGACGCTTGTGTAGAAGAGCATTCCGCACAAGATGAAGAGGGAGAATGAGCAAATGAATTCTCCCTCCTCATCTTGTGTGGAACGCTCTTCTACACAAGCGTCGTTCTTTACATTAATTATACTGTGTGTTGTTTGCAGTTAAAATGTATATATGTAGGGCATGCGAAGGTGCCCCCTCAGGGCATTTGATTCCGCTCGTATGTAGGAGAATTACGAGTGCTGACTGATCGGGGTTCTTGGTGTAGTGGTTAACATATCCGACTGGCAATTGAATGATCCCGGGTTCGATTCCTGGGAGGTACCTCATTTTTCATTTATATATAGATATATTGTTCCAAAACATGTCCCTATGTTTATTTGCCCGTTATTTTATAAGTATTTTATAATGGATGTATATTTCATTATTTGGGCTTTGATTCCGTATATGCCCACATTATATACCTATACCTACACATTTCTAATCTTTCATCACTTAATAACTAATAAATATTGTATATTAAAACCGTTCTTTCACCATTTCATGCTTAAAGCAAAGAAATACCGCTACCGATAGACTTATCACAACTAATTAGTTCGTCCCGTAAAATAAATAACTGCATTACCCAAGAATCACAGTGGTTTTAGCAGGATGAAACACCTTTACACACTGTGAAACTCGTAACTTTTTAAGGAAACATTTTTCGGGGCGACTAATCTCCCTTCATGAGCCAATTGAATGGTCCCCATACTCACCTCACCTAACACCCCCTGACCTTTTTTGGCGGGGTTACATAAAAGACAGGGTCTATTTTACCAAGCCTAAAACATTTCAAGACCTAATGACGAAAGTCTATGAGGTAATCAAAAACATTCCAGTTGAGCTATTTCCAAAATTATGTCAAATATTTGTGTAAGGTTGAATAGTGTATTAGAAAAAAGTGGTGATTACTCTGAACATGTTGTTTAATTAAGGTTAATGAACTCCTATGTTTTACGTACCTACTGCGTTAGTCTTTGTGTCTAGATTGCTTTTTTTTTTAGCTTAGAACATTTAATTAGAAATAGGGACATTTTTTAGGACACCTGGTATATACTCGTGTGTATATATATATATATATATATATAATAAAGTGAAATAACGCCATAAAGTATATAAGGTAAAATCCCAAAAGTAAAGTGAAGTAAAAAAGGTTAAAAACTGAATCTTAAAAATTTAAATTAAACTAAAAACATGATCAAAGTTTTTCGAAGGAAGACATCCTTCTTCGTTCAGGTCCAAAGAAAAACTAAAAGTTAGAGAAGGAAACGAAGCTGCGACTAATTATGCGCATGCGCCAAGGAACACCTGGCTAAACGAAAGTCATTCAATATATTTTTAAACTTTCGGTCATTTAAATAAATGTCATTCGTGACATTGTTAATACTAAACAATCCTTTGTGTATATTAAAGTCGTCTGTACTTTTTATGAGGAAAGACTGAATGAATTTTGGGATTTTTTCTTATAATTAATCTTTTGACCAATGCGCAAACGGCAGAATCATACAGTATCATTAATTTCGGTAATGTATCAAATGGCGCATTTACTGCATTGCGTTGCTTTTAGATGTTATTTGAATTCATTCGTTTATTACTTCACTCGTGCACAGTAACTTTTTTAATAGTGTTTTAATTTTTTTCCGTTTCATGGGTGACTATTTTTAATTATATTTTTTCTTTGCTTGTTTCCGAGAATATGTTTATATTGTAAAGTGATCATTTTCACTAACTGTAGACACTGTCTACTTCGTGGTCAGTGTCATAACACCATTTCCCGTCGATCAGCGAAGTTAGGCGACATTGGGTCTGGGTTGTAGATGTGGGGGACTGTCCTCCGCGTCTAGATTATGTACCGACCGTGATTCGAATCCCACATAAAGCCGTAAGTCCGTTCGTCATATGACCTTAGATGTCGCGAAGAAGGTCAGAGACTCACACCAAACAAAGAAATTGTAGACGCAATATCATCGCAATCGCAGACAGCAATTTACTTTTTGTTTACGCAAGAAGGGGGCCAAGGACAAATGATACTTATTTCTGATTGCGTCACCAGAAGTTGCTAATTATCTTTTGTCAGGTAATACGCTTCGTTCGAATTTGCGTAACCTTGTTTATAAAGTTGGATAATGTTTACGCATTTTTGTTAAGAATAACGTATAAACGCTTTAATTTAATCCATATACATAATTAGAAGCTACGCACAACGCAGATAAATTATATTACGAAGGTAATATATTAAACTTTAATATTACGTAAAATGCGTAATTCATTTACGAACAAATTTCCATAAATTTTCTTTCTTCTTCTTCTTCGTCTTCAACATAGACTTAATACTGCAGTGCATAAATTATATTAGCAGAAAAAACCTTTTTGTGGATGCGATTAACTTTCAAATTTAATTATTTCTCCATTTTTATACCCTAATCCAGAACTGCTCGAGCGCTATCAAATTTCAAATTAAGCATGTATAAACACGTTGAAATTGCTATCGTAATTGTGTTCTGGTCGTATAACTTTTTGAAACGGTATAAAAAGACATTACATCTCCGTACAGATATATAAACCGCATTAAAAGCTTTGAATTTGCCTAATCTTTCCCAAATCTTTTTTGCTTTTCTAATCAAATGGAGCGTGAATGCAAAGATTAAAATCTAACAGTATCCAATATTCCTGGAATCGAAAATCCAACAACGATACAACGCCTAAAACTTCGTTTCCAAACATAATAGAATCACCCCCTATTAATTTTAAACTAATTTTAGTGAAAAGACACTCGGATAATGCAAGATTCTCCTTTTAATTATTCACTACAATGGGAAAAACCTTCTTTCAAATAAATTACAAAAACAATGTAAACAAAACAAAACAAAAATTGAAAATCGTAACAAAATTTGCATATTTTTATTTCGGATTACGAATCTCTGATGAGAAGCTCATTTGTGTCGTGCGAAGATTGTCAATCGTAAATTATTCCTCTTTTACCTTTAATTCTAGTTTTAAATTCTTGATACAAAAAAATCGTATGCAATTTTTTTTTTTTTACCGAGTTATAAAATTTATACGATTTCATATGCAATAAAAACGTAACTATTAAAATCTTATAATATATTTTTATTCGGCGTCGTCATATTAAAACTTGTACTAATGAGTGCTTTCACCCTTCGTTTATGGTGTAATATAATGCAAAAGTGGTAATCAAAGTAAGACAAAAATGATGGTATAAGTTCAAATTACACGTACAGTATATTGTTAATTTTAGCTTTATTGCCAATTTATTGCCAATTCATTGCAAATTTATTGCCAATTTATATATATATATATATATATATATATATATATATATATATTTCTCGGTGGTGTAGTAGTAGCGTCGCTGACTACGAATCCATCGGCCCCGGGATCGAGACCCGGTGACGGCAGGCGGCGCGCAACAAAACCCAGCTGTTCATCCTTCCACACAATAAAGAAATTGGTTGGGAGATAAATGGGTACCATGGGTAGCCTAGTGGTTAAGACGCTACGCTGCTGGTGGGGCGTGGTTCGGATTCCACGTTAAACTGTAGGTCTAAGGTGGAGTAACAAGCTTGACCTTCGTCAGAATGAACAATTCGAAAGGAATTAAAACAAAGGTTAACCAAGATATATATATATATAATATATATATATATATATATATATATATATATATATATATATATATATAGGGATGTGACGTAACTAGTTACTCAGTAATAGTTACTTTTTTGAGTAACTGTAACGTTAACTTGTACCAGTTACTTTTTCTGTGATAGCAAAGAGTTAGTAGCTCCTTTTGTTCACAAGCCTTCCTTGATGAACATATTGTGAACAGTGCATGTTTATTGAAACCATATAGCTAACACATTTTTTTAAAACAGTAACTAGTAACTAATAACTAGTTACTTTTATGAGAGAGTAACTAGCAATAGTTACTTATTTGAGGCAGTAACTAGTATTTGTAATTAGTTGCAAAAAAGTAACTATCACAGCACTGTGTGTATATATATATATATATATATAT
>JAJOZX010001607.1:15000-52500 GCA_023014485.1 Bathynomus jamesi
AAATTTGTATAAAATGTACTTTTTAAAAAAAATATTTTCTAATTTCTAATATGTATGTATATAAATTTCGGTGGGTTTGTTTATTTTGGCTACCTTTTTTGGACTTTTTTGGAGATTTTTCTTGGCTTTTTTTGGCTACTTGGCTTTTGGCTACTTTTTCTTGCTTTTGCCTACTTCTTTCTGTTTTTTGTTAGTGTGGTGATTTTCGTTCTACTGTTATGACGTGTCAATCTTGTGAACTTGATTTTGAAGACGTGATCCGCCATATTGCCCTCGATGAAAACAAGAGTTTAGACCTTTTTTTCAATCACGGAATAATTAAGACATCCGTGACCTGCCCTAAATACAATAGTGCTTGTATTTTAAGAAAAGACCAGAAGGTCTTTAGATGCCGTAAAAAAAATCCTAAAAATAAACGTGACATTTCAGTTTAAGGGCAGGCGAAATTTAGCGGACTACCCATGCAAGGTTGGCACATGTTATTACATTATCATTTGTATAATTTAGGTCTCGGGGGTACGGGGGCGGAGCCCCGTAAAGATCACGCATCAGAAATTGATCGGTCCTAATGTTTTGCGGACAGTTCAGTACGTGACACCGGTTAGGTCAACTGTACGCCCTAGATGATTGGTTAGGTTAAGTCATGATATTTTCGTTTAAATTCGTTAGTTTAAACGAAAATGACGAGTGCAAACTTTTCTGGTTAATTTGAGGTGTTTTGTACGAAACTGCCATCCGTTTCCTGTGCAAATGCGTAGTTTTCAAGATGACGATATCTCGAAAACTACGCATTTGCACAGGAAACGGATGGCAGATTCGTGCAGAGCACCTCAAAATTGACCAGAAAAGTTTGCTCTCATTATAAAAAGAGACTGGGTCAAAAAACGAATAATTACCGTTTTCAAATGTGGAATTAAAAACTAAGTAATTGACGAACTGGAATAATAGTTTTTTATTGATCACATTACTTTTCCAACCAATTTTGAATTGTTGCTTAGTTTTGAAAATTTCAGTATTTTTCCGGCATGTATATGGTCTTGTTTTTAGTAGCTGAAGTTGCTGAAAATCTGGTCTGTAATGCGTGTCCTCTTTCACTAAATGTAATGCGTAGAACAGGGGTGTCATTTCAAATTTGCTTGTGAGGGGGCACGAAGAAGGCAGTGAGAGGCCCCTCACATGTCAAAATTTATTAAGTGCTACTCACAATGTACTTTATAATCAAATTATATGAGCAAGAATGATTAAATGGTATCAGCTACACTGGTTATTTACAGTTACCTATCAAATTATTAAGTTAAGCAATAAATCTGTAGTAGGGGATATCTTCTAGACTTCATTTTTGCAAAATCATCAACCAAAACATCAAAATTAAGGTTTTTAAGTAGTTCATTATATTGGTAATCCACAAAATATTAGCTGCCTTTTTTTAAGAAACTATCATTTGGAGGGCTTGGAGGCTCCCCTGGTGAGCTTGGGGGGGCGACCGCCCCTCACGGCCCCCCCCGTCAAGTGACACCTCTGACGTAGAACAATCCAAACAAGGAATAATGTAGTCTATTCCTTGTACTAGTTTGGTTTGGTCACTGTAAACTGTGTTTTGTTTTTCATGTCCTTCGTGTATTTGTGTCAAAAGTTGGTTGGAATGTTTCTGAAAGAGCTTGTCGAATATTTCTGAGAGAAGACGTAACTGGAATGTGGAATCTCTTTGTACTTTTTCCTCTTAATGTTGTCAACAGCCTCGTTATTAATTTTCTTTTCTGTCATGTGTACAATGTTTCATGAAAGAAGAGGGTTTTTTTTGTGTGTGTGTGTGTGTGTGTGTGTGTGTGTGTGTGTGTGTGTGTGTTAGACTCCTTTGTTAACGTAATACAGACTTGACATAATGTTTTACGGGAACGAGTAAAGAAAGACAGACCTCTTTCTCGTGGTGGGGCGATGTGAGAAGTAATGTTTTGAAGTATCCCTACACTTCCTCTCCATCTGTCTTCAGACATCAAACTTCTCAAATTTCAATGAGTACAAAAATGCTACTACCAGTCTAATAATAATTACAAGCGACCAGATAGCAATCTTTTATCAGAAAAATTACAGCTAGAAGTGTTATCCTTCCAATAGTCAATCATTACATTTATTAAGATGAACTACAGTTAACCCATCTAATAAACATTTATTAAAATAAAAATAATTTCTTGAACATATACAGGGTGTCCCAGAATTCTGAACTCGTAGGGAAACTAGACATTATATTTTTAAAGTGAAACAAACACATTTTTAATGTCAGTTTTACATATTTCAGGAAAGAAAATACTTTCATGGCTCAGTATACCAATGAAGAGAAAGTGGAACTGGTATTGCTACATGTTTTCGGAAAAAGTCAGAGGGATGCATGTTCGTGAAATAACTGACATGCCTCCCTCTGGCTTTTTTGGGAAACATGTCGCAGTACCAGTTTTACCTTCTCTTCATTGGTATACTGAGCCATGAAGGTATTTTCTTTCCTGAAATATGTAAAATTGACATTAGAAATGTTTGTTTCACTTTAAAAATATAATGTCTCTTTTCCCTATGAGTCCAAACTTCTGGGACACCTTGTATTTATGAACTAATACTCTCTATAAGATTCTAAATATCGTATATAACTGATATATAACAACCTTATATGCACGTATTAACATAATATATGTATATGTATATGTACACACACACACACACACACACACACACACATATACGGTATTATATATATATATATATATATATATATATATATATATATATATATATATATATATATATATATATATATAAGTGTATATATTGAGAAGGTATGTGAATGTCCATAAACTATTAAAAACAACCATTTTTCGATTATTTGTGTAAATTGTAGCTTCCCGCAAGGAACTTAATTTATAGGACAAGTGCCGTGACTGATGACCTTTATGTTCCGGGTTTACGGGCACGAGGGAAGCCCGTTGGGGAAGGTACTCGTAAAAATGTGCCCCCCACCCCTTAGACGTGTCCTGTACTAGAACATTGTATAATTCAACAGCGAAAAATTAATGTATTAATGTATTAAGTTTATGTATTTTTTATACCAAACGTAAATCTGTTTTTTTCTTTGCTAATCTAATCTTAATAAGATAATTATATAAGATAGTAATAAGATAATAAGATAATATTATAATAAGTTAATTATAAGATAATTATAATTAATTATTTAATTATTATTAATGAATGCTTCGGTCTAATATACATGTATGCGTGAAAAATGGAAAAATGGAGATTTTTACTACTGCATTTCATTGGAATTTCACGAAAAATTGGTTTCCGGGACTGGAACGGTGGATGTTCCAGGGCATTGGTCAACCACTACAACCACCACCCTGTTTGGAATTATTTAATTTCTCTCGTAACGGCAAAGGTCATGTGACGAAGGGATTCTACGGGTAGTTACATACTCTGAACGCAGAACACGCTCATCCATCCAACTAGTGAACAAACTGAGCGTCGCTTAACCTTGCTGATCAAACGGGAACGTTAATTGTTGCGACGTGATCACCACGTAGTTCTGGTCACCAAAAAGAGGAAGAGCTTCGAAGGGTATCAGTCAAAGCGTCTCTCATTCGTAAGATTATCTTCTGGATTGACAATCATTGACAATCATTGAATATCACAAAATGTCAGCAATTAGCGTTCATCCCCAACTTTGCGTTTCATGAAAATGGCAATTCAACAATTATATAAGTACGTCACTATCACCAAAATAAAAAGCGATTCTTAAGATTCTGAAGCAAGTATACCAAACATCTGGTTACAAAGGAAACCTTGACTGTTCAACTATGATTGCGTGAGCCCGGGTAGTTATTTACTACGGTTGTTAATAATTCACCCCTTACTTTTAGCAGAATCCCAGGAGTCCTACGCTTATTAATTCTCCAAAGCTTCCTAGAAAAAAAATCTTTATTTTAATACCTATTTTTATGTCAAAACACTGAATAAATTTCACAAATTATTTTCTGTTTATATTTTAAACATAAATTTCCTCTCTTTTAAAGGGTAAATATGTAGTAATAAATTTTTAAATTTATGTTTTGTTGAGTAAAAATTTGTAGTATTCATTTATGCAATGTTTGTGCCACCCTATTTATATATATATAATATATATATATATATATATATATATATATATATATAACTGCAATGACCGCGCAGTATATTAACGTATAGAAACGACGTAAGTATAGAGGAGTGTTCTGCACACGAGGAAGAGAAATAACAAACAAATGAAAAATAAGGCACCCGCCCGGGAATCGAACCCAGGATCTTCCAATTGCCGGTCAGACGTGCTAAAGTGGTTAGCACGTCTGACCGGCAATTGGAAGATCCTGGGTTCGATTCCCGGGCGGGTGCCTTATTTTTCATTTGTTTGTTATTTCTCTTCCTCGTGTTCAGAACACTCCTCTATACTTACGTCGTTTCTATACATATATATATATATATATATACACATACATATTATATATATATATATATATATATACACATAAATTTTATTTCTCCGTTTTACAAAAAAATTGTTAATGAATTTATTATTATTATTATTATTATATTATTATTATTATTATTATTATTAGTAGTAGTAGTAGTAGTAGTAGTAGCAGTAGTATGATAGTAGTATATTCACCAATTTAATGTTGCACTATAATAATAATAATAATGATGATAATGATAACGGTTAATTGTTAATGATTGATTGTTAATGATAAGGCTCGGGTCACCATGATCTTTGCAGTTCAAATAATGTTATTAATTAATTAAGTTATTAATTAGATTAACTGATAGAATGAGTTTTCTTCCTTTATTAAACAAAATAAATGATTTAGGAATGAGACAAAATGTAAGTTGGTTGTTTACAGTCGAAATTAGATGTACACTTGATTAATGACTTCAATATTAATAACGCGCGAGGTAATGATTAGTCTTTATATAAGGTTAGGTGAATGACACCAGGCCAAAATGGGGCCTGCACAAAAGGTGTTCACATGGTGGTAGCTCTCGTGTCACTGTTCTTTGGAGAGAAAGAGAGAGAGAGAGAGAGAGTCGAGGTGCGATGATGGCGTAGGAATGTTTGAAGTAGTCCTTGTAACGAGGCTGAGATGTAAGGCAAAGCATAAGGACATGCCTTGAGTGGATCCTCGCGATGTGACGTCATCTTAGTCGTACTTGTGTGACGTCATCTTGGTCGTGTTTGTGTTGATTGAACATCGCTAAAGAATTTGAAAATGTCTCTGCCACTGCAGAGACAGTGGCAGAGTTGGTTTAGCAGAGTCCGAGTGGTTCCGTCTAGGGAAGTTGAAATGCCCGGGTTCGCTCCCCACCTCCTTACTTCGACTAAAAGCTGCCTCTCGTTCAACGCGGGGAGGCAAGGGGAATAGTTGAGCCGTACGCCTGAGCACCGCCGCGTCATCTTTTGAGTCCCTGCGGAGTCGTACTTATACAGAGTGAGCGAAAAGTCCCTGTGAACCTGTCCACTTCCAACACAGTGCAGGTACAGGTTCACTACACTTCTTGCAGGTGCACAGGGACTTTTCGCTCACCCTGTACAACAGATGGTGCGGATCCCTACTAACTTTGACCTTACAGTATAACTTTTCAAAGAATCTACTATTCCAGTTAATGGAATTACCTTAAAGGAATATCATGTACAATACCTTCTAATTTAATAGGAAATAATCTTTCATAATAGCGTTTACAAAGCCATACTGTCTGACCCTCTTAAAAAAACAAAAAAAAGGGTAAAGGGATAACTCTTAGTTCAGTCTCTGCGTCGCCTGAAAATTTGGAAACTGTGGTTCAGTCGAGTAAATATAACTTCAAACTTGAGCAAATTGATTTTAGTCTTGCAATTTTCGAGTGAACAATATACCTTTCCCCCTATTCTCTCCAGCATCGCGATACTAAATTTTAACGGGGAGTGATCTTCACAACCCTTTCAGTACCATTTTATACTTTCTGAAAGTAAAAATGAAATGAAGAGGGGACCAGAATAGAAGTTCGTCATTTAACTCACTTTTTCTGCTATTTGAGGGAATGCGTGTCACAGCCAGACTCTTTAGTTCCTTCGCAGTTGTTTAGCAAAATCTATATCCTTTTATTATTCAGTAAGCGTCGGCTGCTTACTTTTTTTCTCCTTTTCCATGCAATATTTTGTAAGTTGAAATTTGTCGATGTAAACCATGCGTTCATTCCAATTCCAGTTGTGGGGACTCATAGTTGCGTTTGGAGGACAAAGTGTCCGATGATGCAAGAATCCTAAATCTTGCTCAGCGGGGAGGAGAAACCAAATAAATTTAAACTATTCCAAAAGTTCTTCCTAAATGACGCGTTACTTCTTTAGTGATAAAAAATTCAGTTTTTAAGCCGAAAAGGAGCTCTTACTACTTTTAAGTAACCAAATTTATAACTACCTAAATCTCATTTTACCTATTGGCTACGGAGAACATGTCATTTCTATGCGAAATTTAAAGAAACTCGAAGCATGTAACCGAGGTAAGAATATCTGTTCTTATAAACACTAAATAGATATGCAAGAAAGAGTTGTAATTATAGTGTGTGTGTGTGCGCGACATTTTAATTGCAAAACCTTGTACATAACAAACAACCATTTCCTTCGTAGGTAATAAAAAACTTAAACTGATCATTACAGCGAAAAGCGACTTCCAACCCTTAAAACCACTTACAAATCGTATTTTATTTTGTTTATAAATTTATGTAAATCTTAAGAGTATTTTATAGTAGCAAATTCATTTCATTAATGGAATGGAATTATTTTTTGTATAAGCTGCGATAGCACTAAATTCTTCGAAAGCTTCATAATTCCATTTCAAAACAAATTTATTACATGGAATTAATTCTTAAAATAGTCGGCAGAGTTATTGTATATATATCTATTATATATATAATATATATATATATATATATATATATAATATATATATATATATATATATATATATATCTTACATACAACAATCTTTAAAAAAAGAAAATGACACCATAGTTAAGAGACTCGAATTCCCCTGGGAGACTATAAATGTCGCCATTTCTGGCTTCCCACTTTGCCGGTACCGAGAACGCAGAACCGGGAAGCGGGACTGGTTCTGCTACCACCCATTTCAGATGTCCTGCATCTCTGTCCGATTCACTTTTCATAAACTTCTGTAATATTTGGTGGCCTTTCCCAAATTTACAATCTTTTGAGCAACACTTCTCCTCTAAGCTTCACCTTCTCTTCCTCACTGAAACTCAGGTGTCTGAGACCATTGACAGCAACCCCTTTTTCTGTACTCTCCTGCTCTCTCTATACTCAATTTCATCCAAAGATGGATGTTGTGTATATTTACGCCGCAACGACCTAACTTGCTCTCACATTTCCGAACTTGAATCTTCCGAATTCTACACCTCTGGCTACGTCTTATATACCAATCTCAAACTAAATACATCTGCACTGTTTACCTTTTTCCTAATTGTACTAAATATTTAACACTCTTTGACTACCTCACTTCCAAAATGAAACACATTTTATCCCACCCTCCTTTCGCTAAAATCTCCGTTTTAGGTGATTTTGAAGGGTTGCCCCGAATGGCTCTATAGTTATTATGCCTCCTTGCGAAATAATAATAATAAAAAATACGGGTGTCCTATAATTTAAAAAATGGGTAGCGTTAGTTGGTTTTGGTCTATCCGCATACGTGGAAGTGGGGCACTGTTTTGGTGCACCTACGGTAAGCCTATCTCCTGAGAGAGTAGGCCAGTTTCGTATGTTACGCGCTACCCTGTTTGACTTCTAGCCTAAATTCTGTATTTAGCAATTACCACAAGTGCACTCAAACTTATCCTAACTATTGTGTTAGCTCCTTACTGAAGGCGTAGTTAGTCCTCACACTAGTTAACACGGGTAATAAACAAGAAGGAAAAATATATATACTGTATAGTATATATTGACTGTATACAACCGACTCTCTATAAGAAATTCTTCTCCAATAACTGAATATATCTCTCACTACGCTGCGCTCCCTTTTTCCTTTTGCACTTCGGATTTTCATCTCGCATTGGGTAAACAACCTCTCGTCCATCTCTCTTATAAACCTAGAACTTAGAAACAACTTTTACATACATTATTACACTATTTTGTGAGTTTTACAAATTCCTATCTGTTTTATGTTATTTAATTACCTTATTTGACCTATTTAATAAGGTTAGATGTTTTAATTAATAATATATATATATATATTAATATATATATATATATACGGTATATATACATATATATTACACACAGTGGTGTAGTGCTGTGGGAACGCGTGGGAACGGCGTTCCCTTACTTTTTTTGGTAGACGGAACGGCGTTCCCTTACTTTTTTTGGTAGACGGAACGGCGTTCCCTCACTATTTCAAATAAATCCGAACTTACAAATCTCTAACGTCATGAAATTTTAATTCCCACCCCTAGAAGAAATATGAGAAAGAATCATTAACTGTTTCATTTCTTTTAGCTTCGACTGAGGCAATGCTAGCCTATAAAGATCTGTGAAACAGTCACCACGGCGTACCAGTTGTTAACTTTTTTTTAGTTAATCATTCCAGTTGTTAGCTATTTTTATTGATCGTACTGGATATCATATATCTAATGACACTGGAAATACTGCATCTTCAACCTTTGAATATATCCTAATATCCCTGAAATTGGTCAGATTTCAAAAGATTTCCCGGGGGGGGCTTACAGTGCCCCCGGACCCCCAGCTGTATGGGCTCGCCTCGCTCGCCATTGTCCCCCCCGCATCTGAGTAACACTTTTCAAATGCGTTCCCTCACTTCTTATTTAGCACTACACCACTGTATATATATATATATATATATATTATATATATATATATATCAAAGGCTATTTAAACACTAAAACTGTTTATGAATACAGGATTAGACAAAATGGGAGGTAGGACATTACGTGACTGATATTCCCACACCTCATTGGTTGACCAAAAAAAAAAGTTACATATTTCAGTACAAATACGTTGAGACCTGCTCGGCTATTTTCATGCGCGCAGTCACTATTCTTTTCTGGGAATTACCTTAGGCATATTTGACTTTATATCATACCTAACTTAAGTTTTTCATTTATATTAACAATTTTTACTATATTCTACATTATTAATAAAGTCCCAAATTTTGCACTCCTAACATAAAATAGTTTAATAAATGGTGCTTATATTTGTTTTTATCTAATACTCAAATATTAATTTGAAACTTAAGAACACGTGCAAAGTGCAGCAGAGAGGCCTGAATTTTATCTGATGCATATTGATTTTGTTAAAAGTTATCTCTGGTTTAGTTTTTATTTTCCGTTTCTCATACGATATTCTTCACTTGTATAAAGACTTTTATATATAAAACTTTCACTTTCTTTGTATTTAGTGAAAAAAATGATGACATCGGATGACATCCCAGACATTGTTCCCTGAATGAATTGTGAGCAGAGCGGTGTTCTGAAACTTTTTCTTCCTCTCAAACTATGAATTTCAAATGTGAAAACATTGAAGAATTCTGAATTTGCTGAATTTCACTATAAAAAATTATAAAGAATTTTGATACAAAATAAATCCAAAATGTATATGGAGTGTTGTATCGTTTGATTAGTGAAAACCAGTGTAATTACGTATGTAATATGTAAAACTTCGAAATCAAATGAGAGAGGAGAGAGAGAGAGAGAGAGAGAGAGAGAGAGAGAGAGAGAGAGAGATTACAACGACAAGTGGAAGCCTCAAAAACCTTTCGTTGCACTCAAGGAAGTTCCCATTAAACTAGTACACGTGCATTTTTTAATTATTCTAACAGTAGTAGAAGACTGGATAGAAAAGCAAAAGGCTCTATCCCAACCTCCGCTCCCTTCCCGCCACAGGTGAGAGGGAAAAAGTTGACAAAAATACTTTGACCGTGGAAAAGTAACCAAGAAGATGTTCTGGACCTCTGCCTGATTCACTTTTCTTAAACTTCTGCAACATTCGTGGTCTTTTCTCAAATTTTCAATCTATTGAATACCACCTCTCCTCCTCTAAACCTCTTCTTCTTTTCCTTACTGAAACTCAGGTGTCTGGGACGACTGACAGAAACCACTTTTCTGTACCCTCATACTTTCTCTATATTCAATTTCACTCCAAAGGTGGATGTTGCCTATATGTATGCAATGAAAAAAAACCTTGATTTAACTTTACTTGTTCTAATGCTATCCGCAACAGAGAGGAGGCTTTCAGAGGGTACCGTCGCCATCCAACTCCTGACTCTCACTGAGCTTATATTTCTGCCCGGAATCGTGCAAAATCTGTTCTTCGACTCGCCAAAAATTCCTTCATACGACAAAAATGTGAAAATCTATCACATTCTAATTCTTTTCGCTCTTTCTGGCATCTAGCTAAGAACCTCTTCAACAACTTTACTTCCTTTTCCTTCCCTCCTCTTTTCCATTCCGACGGCACAGTTGCCGTCTCTTCTCCTGATAAAGCTGAACTTTTCGCTTAAACTTTCGCTTACAATTCAACCCTGGACGATTCCGGTGCTGTTCCCACATCTCCTCCCACCTCTAACATTGTTATGTCTGAAATTAGAATCTCTTCTAAAGATGTTTTTTCTGCCCGATCTGGGCTTAACTCTAGGAAGGCGTATGGTCCTGATGGTGTTCCTCCTGTTGTTCTTAAGAACTGTGCTTCTGTGCTGACACCCTGCCTAGGCAAGCTCTTTCGTCTTTGTCTCTCATCTGGTACTTTTCCTTCCGGCTGGAAGTTTGCTTTCATTCAGCTGTCCCAAAGAAGGGTGACCACTCTCAACCCTCCAACTGTCGTCCAATTGCTTTGCTTTCTTGCCTTTCCAAAGTTTTTTTATCTATCCTTAATAGGAAGATTCTTAAACACTTTTCTTCTCACAATCTTCTTTCAGATCATCAGTATGGATTCCGCAAGGGACGCTCTACTGGCGATCTTCTTGCATATCTCTTTGACTCTTGGTCATCCTCCTTTCGAGATTTCGGTGAAACTTTTGCTACTGCACTAGACATATCAAAAGCTTTTGATAGAGTCTGGTACAAATTTTTAATTTCGAAACTGCCCTCCTTCGGTTTCTATCAGTAAAAAGGTGGTAAAAATTCGATTAACACAACTTAGTCTTATAATTAAGAGATTAATTACCATAACTGTTTTATTTACCTTTAAATACGTACCCATCTATCTATCTATCTATCTATTATTATTATTATTATTATTATTACTAGGTGAGGTACCCCCCGGGTACCTCACCCCCCTTTATGCAACTTGGGAGCTAACCCGTCCCCCATTACCCCCACCCCTCCCCATTACCCCCACCCTTTTACCATTACTGCCCGGGATAAATTTCACAAACAGACAAACAGACAGGCTAAACTACAGAAAAGAACGCAGCCGTGAAAATTTTGAGCTTCACATTGTGTCAAGATTTCTGAATCTGATCAGATATCCCCAAAACTCCCCTGACCAAATAATTGAACTCCCAATTACTGTCGGTTCAATTATTTGGTCAATAAAACTATAGAAAAGAACACAGTCATGAAAATCTTGAGCTTCACATTGCCACCCGTAATACAATTATACTGTATTATATAAATAATTTGTGAAAGTGTGACGGACGGACGGACGGACAGACGGACAGCTCTCTTATTATAGTATAGAAGATTACTGTTATACAGGGCTATTCAAACTGATTCATCCGATTTCAACTGAGAATACTTCCGTACCTATCAACCGTGCATCAACTGGGCATACACCACATGAAAGAGGAAATCTCTGAGTTTTATAAAATCACCGCAAGAGGGCTCCAAAGTCACCGCGCCGTGGCCTAGCCTAGCAACAAACAGTCAGTGTGAAAATGGCGTCCGCACAGCAGAAGGCGTTTTGTGTGTTGCAGTTTTCGAGCTGTAAATCGGTAGTCACAGTGCAGCGTGAGTTTCTTCGTGCGACTTCTTCCTTTGGGGGTACGTTAAGGATACTGTGTACGTGCCACCGTTGCCCACATCTTTGGATGAGCTCCGAACTCGCATTGTTACTGCCGTAGAGTCAGTGACAACGGACATGCTGGAGCGAGTATGGGAGGAATTCGACTATCGTGTCGACGTTGCTCGTGTAACTAGGGGAAGTCACATAGAGCATTTATGAGGTGAGAGACAAAATTTGGACAGTTTTTCCTTTGGTTGATGTTTCACAAATCACTCTATATTTGTAACATTAAAAAATATTCTCATTTGAAATCAGGTGAATCAATTTAAATAGCCCTGTATATTTACCTTCAGGTATACGACTGTAATTATATATATAACACAAAATTTTCCAAGCAAATAAAAGCAATAGTGAAATCTGGCATCTTCCGCGTATTATCAGTACTAAATATCGTAGCCCTTTCAAAGGCAATTTTTGTTTTAATATTCATATTTTAAAAATACTGTAAAAAGAAGAAATATTAATTAAATTTAAAATAAACTGCATTTTAGCAATGCATTTAGTAATGCATTTTAGTACTTTTTGGTGACTTATTTCATTATGGAAATTATATTAAATATGCAGTATATATATATATATATCAGTTAGTTTGGCATAAGGTGGCATAAAAATCACTGTCAAATAGATAAATCTGCTTTAGCTATCTCTGGAACAGATATGAATTTGCCACCTTTTCATTGCTCTCACACCCTCCTTTCCAAAACTCCAGGGATTACATGTAGATTTAGATGCAGGTAGCCCTTACTTATTTGACTGGCAGCTAGCTACTGCTAAAAACTTTTATAAAGAATGTTCACAATATTTTTTTATTTTGGTTTTATAAGCTAGTATGTTGTGGGTTAATATATTCATTATTATTGATTACACTTATAATTGTATATTATTCTGAATATTGTATACAGATGAATGTTTTAGTCTGCTTGTATGCTTCAGTTTAAAATATATGGAGATCATGCTTCGTTGTTGAGATTCTAGATTGCATTCATCTCAGTGTGTGAGAACCCTATCCTTTATTATTTTCTCAAGCACCTTACCTACAAATGAGGCCAGACTGATAATCTCAAGTAGGTATATGGGAAGGTGAATTTCTGCACCCTAGATGTAATTTGAAGTGAGTGTGTGTGTGTGTGGTGTGTGTGTGTGTGTGGTGTGTGTGTGTGTGTGTGTGTGTATTAATGATAATATCTGTCATGTTTCTAAATCAGTCTGTACGTTTTATTTTATAGCACAGATAGCTACTTTGTACCTTGCTTAAATCTTCATTGTTCGGGTTCCCAAACCTCTTTAGTGAAAAGCTTTCATTAAAAATATTAATGGCTTAAAATAAGTAAACAAATAAATAAATAAATAAATAAATAAATACCTTACCTTACCTTACCTTACCTTATGAACCTTATGTTGTTTCGTGCGTTGGTCTCTCTTCACACGGAGGTCAAGCTGGTGGCCCTGCCTCTAGGTCTGGCTTGGTGGAGGAGCGAATTGCTTTCTTGGGCTCTCCACAAGAAAGCAACTCGCTATATATACAGTATATTGTTATATATATGAAAATTATTTCAAGAAAGTAACACGTGAATAATACTTATGATGAAAATAACCACGAAGGAAAAAGGAAACAGAATGGTGTTCAAGCGCTTTAGCACCATTCCTTGTTTTCTTTTTCCTTCGTGGTTATTTTCGTCATATATATATATTATATATATATATGAAGATTGAAATTAGGAAAACATAGCTTATGACTTGTTTCACTTTGATGGGTCCAGGTGGTTTCATGCTTTCCAACTGAAGGGGAATATCTTTGGGAGGCTACAGTGAAGACCTTCAAAGGTTATGGTAATTAGGCCTATGATTTTGTTTTAGATGTTTTCTTCTATGTCACCTGTAATGCAGGATTCTCAGAGAAGGTAAGGATGCCTTAGGTAAGAAAATGGCTTATTTGATGTTTATAACAGTATGGAATTTGTATATATGTTGTTTAAAGCGAAAGCTTTGTTTGACCTATTAATAATGCAAAGAAATGGTGTATATGTGATAGGATGTTCAATTTACAATTTCACTGTCTGATTTTCATGGAGGCAAAAGATAACCTGAACTAAATCATGATTGAAATTTCATTAACTATTGAGTTTGGAGAGACAATGTCTTGATTTTTATATATTGGTTTAAAATACTTTTTATTTTTACATTTTTATATATTTTATATATTTTTATAATATAACTGTTGATTTAAAAAATCTGTTGTTTAATGCTTAAGGTGAGGACAATATCCACCAATTGTAGTAGTGAAGGCCCTGCTTTAACCATAGAATAGAAGAAGAATTTGGTATGAATTGGTACTATGATGTGGTAATAAATAGTAGTTCTTTAGTTAGTTTTAAGAAAAAGCTGAATGCTTTCATGACTGAGAGTTTAAAAATTGTGTAAACAGTGACAAGCTATGTAATTCAATGCACTAAGTGCGATGACCTTGGTGGAAATTTTGATAGCCCGATTAATTTTTCATATGGAATGTGCACCTGGCTGCGGCGGTATCTTGTAAAGTGATGGGTGTCAAGAAGTATTGGAATGTTGATGCAAGGGTAATTTGAATAGATCATTAAAATATGTGATCTAACATTAGCCTGAGACAAATTCTTCTCTCTAAAGATGCCAAGTGTGTTTAATAAAGTAAAATATTGTATAATATGAGAAAACTCTGTTACCTAAAATAATAGTAAATTTTTAGGAGATTATTAAGAACTCCAAGATTTGTAAATGGTGCTCCTTCCAGTACCAGTATGCTGTCTGTACGCAGTAAAGCATCTTTGGCCAGAGCTGTGCGCGCTAACTGATAAATATAGCGCCGCTAACGCTAACGCTAATGCAAATAAATTCTAGCGCCGCTAACGCTAACAGTTTTTAAAATTAGTGGCGTTAACGCTAACGCTAATTTTGGCGCTAATTTTTGTGAAATGTATAGCTAAGTACTATTTTTTAATAATAATAATGCATTTGTATATATTTAAATGTGTTCGCTATTTGTTATTATCTTTTACAGTGTCAAACGGGAACAAAATTATATCTTTAAAATGATTATTGGGTATTCAAGAAAATTGTGTAATTTGATATTTATAATTAAACTTACTTATTGGAAAGACATTGTCCTCCTTTACATACTCAGTTCAGGAAACTCTTTATTATTATACATTCTGCATTCAGCATTATGCACAGAAAGCAACGTAATATAGAGAATACCATTCTAAGACTCTATTCATTTTATTTATATTAGCGCTTAGCGGTTAGCGCCTAACATTGCCTAAAAATGTAGCGGCGCTATCTGTTCCGCTAACTATTTTGAAAAATAGCGCCGCTAATGGATGCGCTAATAATTAACTAGCGTCGCTAATTAGCGCCGCTAGGCACAGCTCTGCCTTTGGCCTACTTGCATAATGAGATTGGCCTACAGTTGATGGTGGAATTGCCAGATATCACAACATGATTTCACTAAGAGTAATTGAGACCTATTTTGAGGAGAAACCTTGTAAATAGATGGAATTTTTTGTACAATTAAAGTACTCACTATCCTACATATGTGCTTATTAAATAGTTATTTTTTACTTTTGATGGTAAAATGGTGGTAATGATAGATTACTAAAAAATTTTCTTATGTTCATCAGACAGAGCGCATGAGAAAATGTAAAGATAACATCATTTATTACGTGATTTGTGAACAACAGTTAATTTAAAGTGAAAATTACAGTTACGATACATAAATTAATCACTGATGAAGTATGTAAATAAAAATGTTGTTCCCATAAATTCAACATCCTGTTTTCTTTGTATACGTTAAAATGGAATTTTACAACAAACTTATTTTAAAGTTTTGAGCACCTCTTACCCCTTACCCACTTTGCAGGCCTCTGCGCATGTTTCTGCAAATTCACATGTAATTGCATTGCACTCTACCTTTTTGCACCCATGCTACTGGGGTGACACTACCCACACCCCTTATTTTATCACTTATCACACTTACTTATCACCATCGGTAATTCTGATCTTAAACTTAAAATCATGGAATCTCTTTTTATTTACAAACTGAAATCAGATCTTAATTCTGACGAGTCACTGATAGATTTATTGTTTTATTTAAGTTATTAATTATTTTAAACTTGTGATTTTCTTTTTTTATTGATTTATTTCTTTGTCATTTTGCATTAGTTATTATATATTTGTTTTCATTTGCTTTAAACTGGTAATTTTGTCTGTTTTAGGCTCTGATGATGGGATTAATGTGTTCCGAAACGTTGATATAATAAAAAGTGAAGAATGTTTATTGCTTCTCTGGTGCTCCTCTTCAGTGTTTGACTGCGTTTTCTATATATATACAGGGTGGGCCAAAAAACTATTACCCTAATTTTGAACAATATAATTTTACCTTTATCAAATGTTATTTGTACAATCAATATATGTGTCCTGTATAGAATTTCATGGGCTATCTTGTGGTTAAGTTAGATATTTGCTAACTGTAACCATTATTTTGTAATTCGCTGTTATACAGACACGGGTAGAAAAACTTTCTGTTTCTACATAGTTACCTAATTGAGTCCAAGATTATGCGGAATGTGCCCTCCTCCATTATCAATGCACGCTTGCAACCTTGACTTCTCCCTTATCGATGGCAGTACCGCATGAAGGATTTTTTCTTGGTAATAAGCAGCAGTGATTTTGGCATTTTGATCAACAAAAACAGTCTCTCATTTCCCCAACTTTGAAATAAAAATGGAAACCATGACTTTTTGAGAAAAATGCGGACGTTCCCTGTAAAGTCGATCTAGACTGATAGATTTTATGTCCTGTCTTCCATAAACTCGGTCATTTTGTGTTTATTGTTGAAGCAACCGTAAAGGTCTTCTCGTCGCTGAACCATATTTTTGACGCTTCTCTGTCTGGGAATCGATCTAACAAAGCACGACATTTTTCAACTCTTGCTTGCTTATTTGATGCAGAGAGCTTATGAACTTCGACTTTTTAAAAAATTTAAGACCCAGATCTTCTTTTACTATACGACGAACACTAATGCGAGAAATACCAGTAGGTTTTGAAATTTCTTTAACGAACTTGTGGGTGTTGGGCCGAATGGGTCGTTCTTCTTGACTATGGATGAAACCGTGTCAATATTTTCCTCAGTACGTGATGTTTTTGGTCTTCCACTACCTTCTTTTCGTTTGGTAGACCCTGTGATATCGATTTTCTTTATGAGATATTGAAATCCAGGTATCGTCCATCGTTTATTTGGAAACTCTTTCTTCATTCGTTTTGCACTCCAGTGTTTCTCCTTACGCAGCTGCAGGTTCAATATCAATGCTTCATCTTCAAAAGAGTATTTCATTATGTTATAACTTGTTCACCAACCATAGCAAAATGATGGCCTGAAATGAAATAAATTAATTATTTTATGTAAAAATTAGGAAAATTAATTATTTATGGAGAAACTGACTGACATCTGAAAGTATTAGTTGCTGACATTGACCACCTTTCAATTGAGCACCATATTCTGATACCTCCCTCCAGTTGTGAGCCTGTACCTCTACTTCTGGGGCGTTGAATCTAGATTCAAAGCCAGCGTTTGAAAGAGTAAAAGTATGGGTACAACATACGACCTCAGCAGTAAGATCAATATAGAGGGTGAGCCACAATATTTTTTAAAAAGTTGGGTAATAGTTTTTTTGGCCCACACTGACAAACTGTTTTTGCGCATCTGACAATACTATCCTACCATTCGAAAATAGTTTACGCATGTGCAATCGCATACAGAGTCTTTAGTGGGCACAGTTGTGAAAAGGAGGGCGCGTGAAAAAAGTGAACATAAATATGTTGTCATAAATTTGTTATCTTTGTCTCATCATTTGGACGGATGAGACAAAGTATCTTGTCCTAGGTGGTAAGGGTGTCGTCCAAATGGGCCCTAGCGAAGTTTCGCCTGTCAACTTTGTGTTTCTTCAACAACGGTGGTTTTCGTCGTGCGACCCGCCCATAAAATCCTGATCTGTTTATGGTTTTTCGTATTGTGGAACGATGAACGTGTGTGACGATGAACGTGTGTGTGTTGACGATTGCCATAGAACCTTGAAGGTCTTTAGATGTCACTTCGATTACTGTTACCATCACGAACGAGTCTCCTAATCATCCTAGGTGAGATCTTCGGTGGTCGGCCACTCCTAGGCAAGGTTGTCTTCGTCTTTATGTTCCTCTATCTGTAAATAATTTGACGAACAGGTGACACATGGATTCTATATTTCGCTATCTTCTCGTACACCTCCCAAGGTCACTCGAGAGCTCCTTCAATCTTGGCATGATACCCGATGTTCTTTATATTATCTACACCAAAAGGCTGCCTGAAATACAAATGAAACTAATTACAAAGGTGACCAATCATATTAAATATTAACACGTTCGTAGTAGGAATGCTACCTTATACAGAGTGAAATTTAGGGCAAATTTGACGATACATAAATGGTTAATTTTCGCGCGACCTCCTTTTCACGAGGGAGCGCACTACGGTTTCTGTGTACGATTATACATGTGTAAACTATTTTCATATGTTTGGTTAGTGTTGCCAAATATGCAAAAGGTTTGCCATATGTAGATACAAAACATATTCTCCAGCACAGTCATACGAAGCGATTGAAATGTGATAATGTTATAATGGTATAATGTTTCAGACCAACAAAGACCCTAGGATCCACTCATGGCCGGTCTACCTAACTGTGTTCGTAATTGTGCATGGATGGGTTAACTTTTCTGTTAATTATATATACACAGTGTGTATATACACACACACACACACACACACACACACACATATATATATATATATATAAGCAAACAACCACAGGGAAAAGGAAACACAAAGTCCGAGCGCTTTCGTGATATATTCACATTATCAAGGAGGAACAGAAAATAGACAGAGATTACAAAGTAAATGAGTTAAATAGACAAGCAAAAAATTCACAATCGGCACCTCAAATTAAAGGCCTTAAAGCCTTCTAAAGATTTTTTCAATTGATAACATAATCTGTAGGCTGCTAAATTACTAAATATAAAAGAAGTATATAGATGAAATTAGACAAAAAACGTTTGGAAGCATTTTTCCAATCAATGGGATGATGCTTCCAAATTAAGGTTTAGTAAATCTATTGTTAGCAGAAATATACTGGAATCAAGTGTGATCAAGAATAATGCGGATTTGGTCCTTAATATTAGTCCTGGGTTTTATAAATTAGATTCGTGCATTGTCAGAAAGCTGGCGAAGGGCCTACTGTTTTCTTGACTGCATTCTTGCCCCTTAATGGTTTGCCCTGGTTAAATAAATAAATTTATTGTAAGAACTGTTAACATATAATTTCCTGCTTTAATTAAATATTAGTGTTAATAACCATTATAATAATTTTTGTTTTCTGTACTGGTGTTTTGTCTAATTTCATCTATATAGTCCTTTTATATTTAGTAATTTAGCAGCCTACAGATTATGTTATCTATTTGTTATCTACGTTATCTATTTGTTTTTCATTAAATTCTTGCCAATTAATTGCCTGCTTTAATTAAATATTAGTGTTAATAACCATTATAATAATTTTTGTTCTCTGTATTGTTTTTTTTGTCTAATTTCATCTATATACTTCTTTTATATTTAGTAATTTAGCAGCCTACAGATTATGTTATCAATTGAAAAAATCTTTAGAGGGCTTTAAGGCCTTTAATTTGAGGTGCCGATTGTGAATTTTTTGCTTGTCTATTTAACTCATTTACTTTGTAATCTCTGTCTATTTTCTGTTCCTCCTTGATAATGTGAATATATCACGAAAGCGCTCGGACTTTGTGTTTCCTTTTCCCTGTGGTTGTTTGCTTATTAATAAGATCACGTGTTATTTTGTGATTTTAGTGCTATATATATATATGTAAAGAACGACGCTTGTGTAGAAGAGCGTTCCGCACAAGATGAGGAGGGAGAACGAACAAATGAAAAATGAGGTACCACCCGAGAATCGAACCCTGGATCATCCGATTGCCGGTCAGATATGCTATCCACTACATGGACCTCGATCAATCAGAAGTCGTAATTCTCCTACATACGAGCAGAAATCGGACCAGCAATCGGATGATCCCGGGTTCGATTCCCAGGTGGTACCTCATTTTTCATTTGTTCGTTCTCCCTCCTCATCTTGTGCGGAACGCTCTTCTCACAAGCGTCGTTCTTTACATTAATTATACTGTGTGCTATTTGCATATATATTACAAAGTAAATTTAATATAAATTTCAATAATAATAATAATAATAATAATAATAATAATAATAATAATAATAATAGTAATAATCATTACGTTATCATAAAGAAAGTGAAATAGACGATTATCTACTGTACTTAGTGTAAATTATCACCTTTCTCCCATTTACTTATCGAGTCCTTTCTATTATGAAATTTAAATATGAAATCCCTCGAGAAAGTGGTTCAGCCTTCTTAATTAATTAAGAATTGTTGGTGACCTCGTAGAAGAATATTAATAAAAGACTTTTTTAGCTTTCCACGGAAAATACGACGAAGAAAGAAAGATAGGTTGGAAAAGAATTTCCAACCTTAATTAAAATCAAGATATTATTATGCAAGAACTCATTCTTTGCTCTGTCTATCTATCTATCTGTTTTCTATTTATCTATCTCTCGCTAATGATATCATTAAAAATAATTAAATATAAGTACACATTCTTTCCTGGATGATCTAACAATTAACTTCCTTTTTCTCTCTCTCTCTTATTTCATCTGTGTGTGTGTGTGTGTGGTGTGTGTGTGTATTACACACAGCCCATTCCATGCACGGTCTGTGTGTAACATAAAAGTTTCTCAGGGGATCATTCTGAGTTGTAGCATATACCTTTGGTAACCTTTGGTCAAGCTTTTCACTCCACCTTACACCTCATTTTAACGTGGAATCCGAACCACGCCCCACCAACAGCCCAGCGTCTTACCCACTAGGGCACCCAGGGTACGCATTTATCTACAGACCACTTTCTTTATTGTGTGAAAGGATGAACAGCTGGGTTTTGCTGCGCGCCGGCTGCCGTCACCGGGTTTCGATTCCGGAGTCGATGGATTCGTAGTCAGCGCCGCTGACCACTACACCACCGAGGCGCATAAAATAGTCATATATATAAATATATATAAATATATATAAATAATATATAAATATACATAATATTAACATTTATAAAATAAACATATACTGTAATATTAATCAATTTATTAACAACAATTTTTTTTGTTTCTTTTATACAAAAATATATTTATATTTTTGACAATAATTAATTTTCATTATACTGCAAACTTTTGTAATCCCGATTTTTATATAAAATTTATAACTGTACACTTTAATTACTCATAAAGGTTCACTTTTCAGTTATGGGCACAAACCGCCAATATACCGACTTTTATTTATGTTACTATATAAATGGTTTCAAATTTCAACACTTACTGTAATTGTATCAGTAAAAACTGTATAATTACAGAAAACGTAAATATTGATGCTGTTTAAGGTACAGTCAAATACTAAGGGATTTCCTTCCCAAGGTTACATAGAGCTTTTCTGTTTCTTTGCAGGTAAATGAGTTATGAGATGTTATCGAAGGAGGAGCGCATTGATGTGATATTCCTAGCTGGCTGCACAAGTGCATTGCCGTTAACGGTGGCCATATCGAACATGTGTGTGACTATTCCCCTGTATCATTACATAATACAGTATTTCCCTATGTAACCTGACTTTTGAATCACCCTGTACTATATAGATCAGGGGTGTCTAACCTTTTTTCATGAAGGGCCATATTTCAATTAATGACTCATACCGAGGGTCAGTGTGCAAATTTTAGATAAAATTTTATTTTAAAATTAAATTTTATTGAAATAAAATATGACATTACTGTAGATAACACTGCCCAACAAAAAAAACATTTGTTGCTGGTGATTTAATTCTAAGACCTGTTTCTGGATAATATTGATGTGCTAATTTCAAACATCACCTTAGATTTTGTCCATCACATCAGGTTTTCGTGCAATGTGCAATGGAATATGCCAATTTTGGGTGATCCATGAAGGGCACTTATCAAAATTGATGATTTTTGAGACCTGTTAACAGCTGTTTTGCTGTTAAAATTTTATCTGTGGAATACGCAAATCTGTGCATTAAATCTAAAGGTCATGTACAACATATTAAAATCTTAGGTATCTGTGATTTCCCCAGGTGTGAGCGTGACGTCATGATCATGGATTCATTTTTTGCTTATTTAAACACTTTTAATCACTTTATGTGTCAATATTACCATTGTATATTAAAGTTCACTTCCTGCACAATTGTTTACTTTTCCATGCTGATTCTGAGTATGTAAAAACTTATTTTTTGAAAAGAAAAAAAATTGGGCATAACCCTGCCAAAATGCGATATCTCCGTATTTGATTGCTCGAAAACCTGACGTGATAGGCAAAAACTAAGGTGATTTTTTAAATCAGCACACCAAAGTTACCTAAAAACAGGTGTTAGAATTAAATCAGCAAAATTGGTGTTGGGCAGTGTAATGAATTTTCAGTATCCGCCAGCCAGTATCCGCCAGCCGGGCCTGATACAAATCTTTGGGGTCCGGATGTTGGACAAGCCTGATATAGATCAAATTTGGTTACGCTCTTTAAGTGACTGCAGCTCAGGTATAATTATATTAAATGTCACAGATAATGTGCCTATGTACACATTGCTTATTAATCATTTTAACAAATTAAATTTATTAGCCAAATTTCTTTGAGAAAACCCTCTTTTGACTGCTCTGGAATAACTGAGAATATTTTCCAACCCGTTAATTAGTATACTCAGCACAAACTCTTCAGTTAAATCGCCTCATTATAAGAGTTAAACTCAAGCAGACTCTTTATAAATTAGGGGAAAATTATGTTATAATGAAAAAAACATAACAAAAAAAGTAAAATCGGATTACTTTTGTTAAAAATTTAAATAATTGAAAATCCAATTTTAATGACTGTGGAACACGCTTCTTAAATTAACAAAAATAGAACAAAATAAATCCTTTTGTCCCCCCCCACCCCACCCCACCCCACCCCCACCCCGTTCCCCTCCTACAGGACGAAAATTCTTACGGTGATTCCAAAGAATCTCTAATTTAAGAAACTCTTTCTTTCAAAATAATTAATTTGCCAATTAATTTTTCCTTTGCTTCGTATCTTCCAAAAGACCATTTGTAACACAATAAGAAATTTGAAAAATAGAAATACTGACAGCAATACGATCGCAGTAAAAATATACAAAATGGGATGAAACGAAGCATCAATTGCACTCATAACAGTGAAGAACGGGTCAGGGTATATCCTATATTGTATATTCAATCGGCGGATAGCTCTAATATTGCATTCAATTACCATTCTCTTTTCCTTATTGGCCACTTCCAGTAAAAATTTTGAAAAATCGGATATAGTAGATTATTACATTCTTGATAAAATAAGGTATCCTGGCAAAAACAAAATGGTTTAGGGGCACATCACGGAAGGTTCAGTAAACATATGATAAGAAAATAAATTGTTCATTAGACCTTAACGAACAAAATCGATGCTATCTGGGTTTTCTTTGATTTGTCAAAAGCATTCTCTCGCATTAAATTTTTTATTGCATAAATTGCCAGTGTACTGTGCAAACAGAAATATATTTCATTGGTGCAGATCGTAACTGGAGTTTCGGTCTGAAGCTTTCTGGAAGACATAGCCTTCCTGGCTACTTCCCGGAGTTAGGAAAAAGACTCCAACTCTACTCCAGATCATACTTGTCTAATCGTCATCATTATGTCAAATTAAAGTATATTTCATCCGACAATTCGGTATTAAAAAGGGGTGTTAAACAAAGGTCTAATTTTGGGCCACTACAATTTTTAATTCGTGTCAATGAATCCTATTTATCAACCACACTGAACTGCATACAATATGCAGATGATACCCCATTTCTTGACATTATAAGTTGGACTCTAATATAAACGAAGCGAAGAAACAATTAGAGCATGTCTATAAATGTGTTCAAACAAACTTTTATTGAACCTGACATAGTCATCTTAGGGGTCATATTAAAAACCACGTGGTCCTTTTCCGGGTGGTTTTCAAACCCGTACTCTCCCTTGTGGTCATTTGTGGCCAATGACTTAAACCCGCCTCCAAAACCACGTGGTCTTCTGATATCACCCCAACCCCTTCTTAATCTTATGTAAATTAAAAGGCAAATTAAAATAAAGCAAATTAAAAATAATCAAATTAAAAGTATGGCGAATTTGTGTTTCATGAACGTTAAAGATTCGAATCTTCTGGAATTTTCCGAAATAGAGGTATAGTGAATTTGTGCTTATAAAGATTCGAGTCTTCTGCAATTTTCTAGAGTTTACGAAATATATATATGATAATATAATAAACAATATTATAAACAAGATATTTTACGAAATATATATATATATGATAATATAATAAACAATATTATAAACAGGATATTTTAATGCTTAGTATTGACCACGTGGTTAAACGTCAAGACACCCTCCCTACCCCATGTGGCCCTTGGTGGTTAAATAATGAACCCCCACATTTAAGGGCCACGTGTTTTATAAATGGCCCCCTATATAATTATTATTACAAAAATATGAATACAGACTACCCAATAAAAATTGGTAATCCTACTCTTGCAAAGGTGAATGAAGTTAAAGTGTTTGCAGGGCCGGATTAACCATTAGTTAGGCTAATAAAGATGTAGTCTTAGGCCCTCATATTTTTTAGGCTCTCAAGTTTAGGTCCTAATTTTTATATCGTAAACCCTGAGTCTTCATCACAAGGTTGGTTAAGTAATATCATATATAACTGCATAATTATATCTTCAGATGGGGAAAATAAGAGTTTTTTAGTTTCAGTTAAGAGGTTTTTTTATATGCCATTATAGCTGATGGTGTATTATTGTCGATATGTACTGGATGTGTAATTTTCATCCATTTTTTATGATTGGCTGTTTCCCAGACGTTGGGAATTTGGTTCTATGTAATGATCATTCAGCATGTCGAAGAAAGGGGGATGTTTTGTTTGATATCACAGTTTAAAGCCAGGAAGGAAGAAATCATTCTTCATTTGAATTGTATGCTGTTATTGTTGTTTTTTTTTAATGTACATAGCTTTGAGTTTTGTTAGTTGTTAAATTTGGATAAATATACATTTCTATTTGTTTGAAGATTTTACGAATTATATACAATATAGAGTACATATATAGGCCCTTCTCTCTTATTTGCCTTAGGTCTCTCACAGCCTTAATCCGGCCCTGAGTGTTTGGCATTGATTCAGACGAAGAATTCAATTTTGTGAGTCACGTACAGCATATCAAATCCAAAATATCAAGATTTCTACTCACACTTCTGTTCACACTCATATTTTTCTTCATAGCTAAGTAAAATATTCTTATTCATATTTCTCTTCATAGCTATATTCAGATTCATATTTTTCTTCATAGCTATACTCAAATTCATATTATTTGTAGTATTATTATAAAACCAGTCCACAAAATACACTCCTTACCTGTATTACTCATTCATCTACACTTAGACTTACAATACACTCTAATTACTGGTAAGCGTAACTTCTGCATATTATTTCCATAAGTTTTTGTCAGTAACTTTGCACTGTAAAGTAGCCGTAATTTTTGGGTCAGTAGCTTTCATGTAACTTTCGCACGTGTAACTTTCTTGTAACAAATAAGTAATATTTCTGAAGAAAAGCTGAAACGCAAAGAGCATTGCAAATAATTGAGAGTTCCTGTAACTTGTTCTGGAGTACCTTTAGCTTCTTTTGAGAGCCTACGAAAGAAACTATAAAAAAATGAGTTCATTAAACGAGCATAATAAAGTAAAATTAACTTTTTTTACTTTGAGTAATCTGTATTCCTTTACAGATATTCTCTCCTCAGAAATGTTAAATATGGTCTATCGAAAAGATTGTAGGTCACTTTTCAAGGGAGTTACATGTATTTAAAAAATTAATATATTTTAGCAAATATGTCACTTCTCCGAGTATACCTGTCAACCTGTTGGATGTTCCGTGTGTCGGTCTATCTTCGCAACGGTGGTCAGGCTGGTGGCCCTACCTCTAGGCCTGACTTGATGTTGGATGGAGTTGCTTTCTTGATTTCTCCATCTCACACAAATAAACCCGGTTTATTTGAGACTATCCTGAGCTAGGCATCTAGTCTTCTTTTGAAGACGTACGCATTAACACCACTTGTATTCCATATAATAGCCGTGGTAACTAAATGATTAAATGATCTCGACTCTTTCACAACAGAGCTATTTTCTTTCAGAGTTCAGGATGTTCCTTGTCTGGCCTTTAGTTTGGGAGCACAACACATTCTACCTTTTCTATTTTCCAAAGTTGTTTGGATGGTTGTCGAGTTCAGTTTGAGGTCAGGTACTATTTCCCCTATTATTTTCCATGTGTATATTACGATATCCCTCTCTTTTCTTTCCAATGAATATAGATTTAATGTACGCAGTCTTTCCCAGTAATTCAGTTCCTTACGGATATACAGGGTGTTTCAGAAGTTTGGACTCAGAGGGAAAATAGACCTTATATTTTTAAAGTGAAACAAACACATTTCTAATGTCAGTTTTACATATTTCAGGAAAGAAAATACCTTGGTGGCTCAGTATACCAATGAAGAGAAGGTGGAACTAGTATTGCTACATGTTTCCGGAAAAAGCTAGAGGGAGGCATGTCAGTCATTTCACGAACATGCCTCCATCTGGCTTTTTCCGTAAACATGTAGCAATACCAGTTCCACCTTCTCTTGATTTGTATACTGAGCCATCAGCGCATTTTCTTTCCTGAAATATGTAAAACTGACATTAGAAATGTGTTTGTTTCACTTTAAAAGTATAATGTCTATTTTCCCTATGAGTCCAGACTTCTGGGACACCCTATATATCTATATTACAAGCTATGAGAATTTACAGGTTATATTTATCTGGAAAAAGCCATATAGTTTTCATTGTTAAAAGGAAAGGGGAAGAACAAAAAGTTACGGAATGAAATATTGGATATGGCTCTTACTTTCTTAACAAGAAATAGTTACGGAAAGAAATAGAGGTAAAAAGCCTTACTTTTATTAAAGATGGAAAAGTTACGCTATTGTTACACACTGAAATAATTGTTACATAAAAGTTACGTTAAAATGGGTAACTGACGTTCATCGCATGTAAATTTTTTTAGGCGTGTACTGTCAAGCTCTTTCTTCTTACCAGGCCTTTCATTGTCCACATGACGTCTTACCCAACTTCCGTCTAGGTCGTACTTTCAATTTCCGATGTACTGTTGCCTTTTAATGCCCACCAAACATCTCAGATATTTAAACTTTCTCACAACCTCTGAATTTTCTCTCTTCACTACAATATTACGAATTACAAGCAATATACAAGCATGTATCATATGCCACAACTGCAACTCATTCTACTCCAAATTTAGTTTTACGATACTCATTCTATTATTCTTTCCTTCATATTACCCATTAAACACAGCCCTGTTATACATAAACACAAAAACTGTACTACAGTAACCACACAACTCACTATTAACTCTTAAATCCACATACAAACTAGATCTATTAATTTTATCATACGCTTTCTCTCTAAAATGTCTTATACACCTTTTTCTTCACATCATTTAGCTTCCCAATCAACTGTCTCGCTACAAACACTCGATGAACACAGCCTCTGCTTTCCCTAAAGACGCCTTGTTCATTTCCAGCCGAAAGAGATCTTCATTCTAACGCTGGCATTAAATATAAAAACAAAACAAAAAATGTTTATTAATGAAATGGTTTTTAAGGTCACAAAATTACTGCCATTGCTGTTGAAAATTTGTATAACAATATTAATATAATATTACCACATGTTCTTCTATCTTGTCAATTGGGTTCAGTGTCACGTATATATGTAGAGCGTTTGATACTGTATAAATAGATACTGTATTAAGCACACTATATCCGTAAATAGACATTAATAATTCATGTCTATATCGAATACGTTATCAGCATAATTTAGTTGATAAGCAAATTTGCATTGAATAGCGTGCAAACAGCAGTATATATATATATATTATATATATATATATATATATATATATAATATATTATATTATATATATATATAATATATATAATTATATATATTAGGTGTCCCCAAAAAATGCCCCTATTTCTAAAAATTGTTCTAAGCTGAAAAAGGGAATGTAGACACAAAGACAATAAAATATAGGAAAATATTAACCTTATTAAACATGTTCAATTTAATCACCATTTTTTTTAACACAATATTCAACTTACACAAATGTTTGACATAATTTTTGGAAATAGTTCAACTGGGATGTTGTTAATTACCTCATAGACTTTGGCCTTTATATTAGGTCGTCAAGTGCCTTAGGCTTGGTAGAATATACCTATCTTTTAGGTAACTCCCACAAATAAAAATATCAGGAGGTGTGAGTTGAGGTGAGTATGTAGGGTTTCGGGGTTCATTCACAATGAAAGCTGTGGTTGCTGTTCTGATAACCCGTCCATTGACCCGTTCGTGGGTGGGTGCTGACGACGACACAATTTGCATTTATCACTGAGATGGTAGCGTAACTATTGATCGCTTTCTTCGGATTATTTATTTCCACTTGACTTCAACTAAGTTAATATGTTTATCGTTATATTAATTTGAGAATTTACCTTTTAAACACCTAATAAAAATTTAGTTTTATCATGAAACACCTTTGTTGTTTTATACTTTTAATCTTATGTTCTTACGCAGGTTAAATTAAGTTAACTTAGGTTATATAATTACTAAAGGTTAACCCTGGACCGAAAATCAAGTGAGCCTAACGATATAGCCTCGCGTGTAACAGAGTGACTATATGAAGAGCCTAGGACTCAGATGGAATTCATTTTCGTCGGCCCTAGGGGCATAGGCGGATCCAAATCCAGCGCGGTGCCAGGGGGCTTAATTGACGCAACGGGGCTTAATTTGGAGGCCCCATACATCCTGATTAAATGAAATTAGGTAAAACGTTTGAATGCTTATGTCCATGTTGCTTCAATTAAGCCCCTTCTGGATCCGCCTATGCCTAGGGCGGCGAGGGGGAGAGAAGAATAATGAATTTACTAACTTAAGCTCATTTTAAATATATGCTTGATTTCCCACGGGCTCGAATCAAGTAAATGAAATAAAGATAGCAAAAGAGGAAAAAATGATTTTAAGATGAACAAACTGCTTCCAACGACTTTGTCTGACTCAATCCTTGACTCACTTCTAAGAGCAACTCTTCTTGATTAACCACTTCTCCTGTGTTTTCGTTCGTTTTTTTCTCCCTCTTCAAGAAAATTTCATTGTTCCATTCACGCTTTACACATGATCTTTTGTCCATTTGTTTTTTAACCTGAAACTTAAGAAACAGTAATTAATACAGAATTTCAATAGTTTTTATAATTTCCTAATTAATTTTATATTATTTAACTAACTTAATTGGTCTATTTTCAGTGCTTGGATTAGCTGCGCTAACTTTTTATTAGCGATATTGTTAGCAGAGTTGGGAACGGGTCAGCGGGTCATTTGGGAGTGAATTCAAGACGGGTCGAGGAGGGTCACGGGTCATGAGGTTGACCCCCCTGACCTGGGAGCGGGTCAAGGCGGGTCAATGCTGTGATTAGGTGGGGCACAAATTTCCAGTCAAATTTTAAAAATTCGTATGTTTTTACGTGTCGACAGCGTGTAGTCATAGTTACATATCAGTTTGTCATGGCTTACCGGTAGGAGTCAGCTTGTATTTGTGTATCAAAATAAAGATTTTGTGTTTTGAAACAAAGTTTACTTTATGATGTATTTTGAGAAACGTTTTGTTCACTGTATTGTTTAGGTCAGCAGGTTTGACGGGTCAGTGGGTCGCGGGTCAAATGGGTCATGAGCATTTGGTGATCCGTTTCCAACTCTGACTGTTAGCGCGGCTAATTTTCAAAATTGTTAGCGAAACAGGTAGCGCGCTAAGTTTTTAGAGGAACTCATTCGCTAACTGCTATCGCTAATTTTTCAAAAAATTTGTTTGTGTTCTCTACTACTATATACCGAAGGAACTCAACTCCTACATAAAATGTTTTCATTTTCGTAGACTATAACGTCACATTTTTGTACCTTAGCAACCAATTATATCAAGGTGTAGGCTAATATATACAATATATTATATATAATATATATATATAATATCTATATATATATATAGATATATATATATATATATATATATATATATATAAGTAAGTTACGGAGCAGAACATATATAAATTTGGGTGGTTTCAGAAAAACTTAGTGAAAAAATTAGCGTTAGCGGCGCTAAATTTGTATGGTAGTTAGCGTTAGCGGCGCTAACCTAAGGAGTTAGCGGGCACAGCACTGCCTATTTTACGATAGCAAATTACTTAATTATATAGATTTAGTGTTCTACGATAATTATACTGTTTATTAATATACGACTGGACGAAACGGGAGGTAGGCATCACGTGAAGGCCAAACCTGTTAAAAGTCACATACTCCTGTAAATTCATCTGAGGCCTACAGTATTTCCTAACTTTATAATCCCTCTATTAAGCCTAACTTATGTTTACCAATTTATACACTATGAATTCTATTATTTTATATTTATTAATAAACGCTAATTTTTCAACCCCCAATAAGTATGGGGGCCATTCCACTGACTCATAAAGAGAGATCAGTGGCCCTCAAAAAGTTACGAGTTTCACAAGCAGTGTTGGATGTGCTCCATAGTAAGGCCATAGTAAGGCCATAGAAGGCTTACTAGGCTATAGTCTAGTAAGGCCCTCGTATGGTGCTCGTTTCATAATTTCGAAGAAATTATAAAAAATTATTGCTTTAAGTGTGAAATAGTGAAAGAAGAAAGAACGGTTTTAATATACAATATCTATTAGTTGTTAAATTGTAGTGAACCCTCTTTTTACAAAACTCTTTTACAATTTTATTATTTACTTTACTTTATTCAATTTCTCTTTATCGTTGGTATTTCTCTCTACACTCGATTTCATTATACTTTATAAACACGGGTAGACGTGAGCCGGTGAGGAATTTGAACCATGCGAAGAGACGGGTTATAAATTATACACTTCTATTTACTCTTTACTGACTTTTATTTATACCGAAACACTTTAGACAAACGGGGTAATGCGAGGGGGGAAATTAGTGTTAACATTTAGCCGGAGAGAGACTCACGAAAGAATATTCTAAATTTACAAAAACATCGTAATACAAAAGAAACACCTTATTGGCCCAACGGCCGACCGATAACTGTCGTTTTTGGGCATTCTCCGTTTCTCTAGACCAGTGGTCCCGAACCTTTTTCATGCCAAGGGCTACCTTCTTAAGCAAAATAAAACGGCGGGCGCCATTAATACAGTACCAAAATTTAAATCAAATTCATATCAATGCTATGAAGAGCTAGGGTAACAGAAAAACTAATGTATTAAAAGGCAAACTTACCAATTCTGAGCATGGAGAAATGAAGATGAAAAATTTTAATGAGATGGTTGACACTGCATTTCTTTTGCTAAATTTTGAATGTCAGGGGTATATTTCGTCAATGCCATTCTCATGGAGTCATTTAGGTGATTATCATGCAATTGCGATCTATATTTTGACTTCAAAATTTTCATTGTTGAAAACGCTGCTTCACACATATACATATGTCGAACTAAAGCACGAGCATAGTCCTTTGTAAGTTGCTTTTAAAAGAGGAAATCTATGTGAATCAACCAGTGTCCAAAATTTTTGATGATTTGCTCTGCTTTTCAAGGGCAGGTCATTTTGCAATGTAATTATTTCTATTTCCAATTCAACTGCGTCTAATTTGAAAAGAAGACCTATTTGAGAGGCAATATCGCTGACATCGGCATTAAGAAATGGGTTAGGGATGAAAGTTGCTGGACCAATAACAGTATCAAAGTCTGAAAAACGCTTCTGAAAGTTATCTAAAATATTCTGGAGATCATCAATATATCGATTGGCACTACTGTCGACATTTTCAGGGTTCAATCTTTCATTCTAGCTAGGAAAATGTTGAAAATTTCCTTTTAACATTTGAGATTTCCAAAACTTCAATTTGCTTATAAAGGTGTTTCCAGAACTCACCATCTGTGATATAGTTTTCATTTCCCCTTGAAGCTCAAGATTAAGGTTATTTAGTTTAGATGTCAGATCAACTAAAAACGATAGGTCAGATAACCACTTTTGATCACTCAATTCTTCACAAGATTCACCTCTTCTCTGTAAAAATTCTTTGATTTGGGGGATAAACTTCTGAAATCGATCAATTACTTTTCCTTTACTTAGCAAACGGACTTCCGTGTATAAAATAAGATCCCCATACGCAGCATTCATCTCATCCAGAAGTGCCTTGAATTGTCTATGTTGAAGAAGCCTAGCCCGGATAGAATTTATGATTTTGACAGTCAGTTTCATTATATGCTCATAGTTAATCACTTTTGAACATAAAACTTGGTGTATGATGCAATAGTAACTAATGAAGTGTGGCAAAGCCTCGTCCTTTTTGCAAACGGTAACAAAACCGACATTTTTCCCAATCATTGCTGGTGCACCATCTGTTGTCATTGAGACGAGTTTCTTAAGAGGTACATTATATTCTTCAACAAAAGTCTTGAAAGCTTTGTAGATATCTTCACCACGTGTTTTTTCTTTTAAAGGAATGAGAGTCAAAAACTCTTCCTTGACACTGTTATCCGCGAAAACCATGCGTATAAATACGATAAGTTGGGCAGTGTGAAGAACGTCTGTTGACTCATCGAATTGTAAGTTAAAAAATGTGCACTTTTCCATATCACACTTTATCCGACTATGTATATTTTTCGACATCATTTCTATTTCCGTGTAATCGTATTTTCTGAGAGTGGCATAGCTTTTATTGCAGACATAATCTCAGTCTTATTTTTATAGTTTTCGAACAAAGCTTCTGCAGCAGCAAACATACACTCCTTGATCATTTCCTCATCTTCAAATGGTTTTTTATTTTTGCAATAACATTTGTAACCATTAAAGATGCCGCAGTAGGTGCAGTTGATGGGGAAATAAGTTTTGTTATTGTTCCTTGCCTATGAATCAAACCGTTTTTTAATTGTTTTACTTTAGCATTTTTTACGGCAGTGCTGGCTGGATACTTCTCATTATAATCTTTATGAACTGTGTTAAAATGGCGTTCTACATTGCACTTTTTAGAAAGCGCAACAGTAGCGTGACATATCATACAAAACACATTTCTCATTAAAACTTGTAAAAAAATAGTTTGCTTCCCATTCCTCATGGAAAGCATAGCTATGAGTTCTTTTCGTTGATGTCATGGTGTTAAAATTCGTTAACACAAAGGTCGTTTTTGTAGCAAACAAGGAAATCACACAATCGACACTACGCACGAAAAAAACAAACAAACTACAAATTCTCCTTCAATACTACGTACAGTAACCTATATAAACATTTTCAAACGTTTTTCTTAAAAATATAGAATTTTCATCTTCTTATTGCTTAACTTAATTAACCCCTTCAGTCAATATTTGGATGTAAATTAAGAAAAGATAATTAACATAATTTATAATTATATTGTAATTATTTTAAAAGATAATTTAATAAATTAAGATAAGTAATTAAGATAATTCATATGCCAAGTGATTCCTTGCGACTCTTGGAACCTGCATCCATGGTGATAAGACACACCCACTAATTTAGGGTATTTTTGAAGGATATCGAATGACTAACTCTAAGACTTCACTACACTTCTGTGTACGACTGCATGACTGAAATTTCCACTTTTACACTGTTAATATATTACATATTTTTAGGACATTTTTCTATATATAGGAGTTTGTTGGTTATTATATGATTCAAGCCTCTTTTAAAGTCTTTTTAGGAGCAATACATGAGATACATTAGGAAGATTTTGAAAAAAATAACCTTTGACTGTTTAATTAATTTATAACTCTAAAAATTCAATAAACAATGATTGCGGACTCCAAAAAAAGGGTTTCGCGGGCGCCATGGCGCCCGCGGGCTATAGGTTGGGGACCAGTGCTCTAGATCCATTTCAGGCGTTGCCAACTAGCACTTTATAAACAAACCATTATTAATTTCTTATTTAACGTAATTACATTTCTTATTAAACATTATTATCTTCTTTATTAAACAAACATTATTACATTCTTATAAACAAAACACTTAATTCTTAATAGACATTACTACAAAGTAATGAAAGATTAGAAATGTATAGCAAAGAGGTATTTGCGGAATAAAAACCCAAAATTGTAACCTTTCTGAAGAAAAAAACCCAATAATAAAATATACACCTATTATAAAATAACGGGCAAATAAAAATAGGGACTTTTTCGGAAGACACCCAGTGCTGTAATGGGGTGGGGGGTGGGGGTGGGGGGGGGCGCCGCCATACGGCGTATCCCCCCTTAAAATTTCAGACATGTCGTATAGCTAAGAGTAGAACCCTGGCCATATGCAGGTATACGGCGTATGGGGGCTCGTTTTTAATGAAATTAACAATAAAATCTGCTTAAATTCACTTTGCATCTAGTTGCCAGCGAAATTTCCAAGAATGGCTTCTTGGTTGGTTCGGAATGATATGTAAAAGTACTAGTCACATTAAACTCCTACATTTCTGCCAATCTGGCAACTCTGCTCTCACCCCGCCCGAAATCCCTGAACACGTATACTACTTGTCGAATGGTTGACACTGTACGTTGACTGATCTCGGGATATACTAAAACACAGTGAGAAGCCACTGCAACGATTTTAAACTCACTTCCCATTGTCGAATCGTCCTAAAACATCCACCATTCGATTGAGTGTCATATACTTACTAATGCAAACGAGTTTCAGAACAATAGGTCAAATATCTTGACTTCAGGTCACGAAAAAGTCACCAAAATGACCATTTTCATTCACTGCAATGATTTTAAATCCCTTTCTATTATCGAATCGTCATAAAACATACATCATTCGATTTATCGTAATCGCTTTAGTAACGCAAACGACTTTCCTGTGTGGGATTCAAGCTCTATAATTTGTAAGCTTTGGTAATAAGGATTTTAGATTAACAATTTTTTTTTATGAAAGGCATCAAAGCCCCCTCCCCCTTCTCTCGCTGACCAATGGTGAGAACAGCGTATGGGCAAGAAAAACGTTACCATTACAACGCTGGACACCCTATATATATATAAAGAGAGAGAGAGAGAGAGAGAGAGAGAGAGAGAGAGAGAGAGAGAGAGAGAGAGAGAGAGATCTGATATAAAAGTAGACGATGATGAATGGTATTTATGATGTAGTGGGGAAGTTCGGTTTTAGTTGAAGCTTATTGTAGGTTTTATTAAAATTTTAGTTAATGGTCTGTTTTTGAAACAGATAGAAATCGAACATCTTTTCGTGTGTCCTCACTTTTTTTACGTCGAAGTATACGTCATTCTACGTACAAATAATCCTTGCAACAAATACTCACATCGGTTTATAAGACTTTATATACAGTATATTTGTGAAATTGGATATAAAAATAAAGGCGTTTTATGGCATGTAATCTCTCAAAATAGATAGATGACATGTGTAATGGTCCTTCTAACATTGGATATAATAATAATAATAATAATAATAATAATAATAATAATAATAATATTTCTAACTAACTAACGTTTCTCGCGGAATAAAATGAAAGACTTATAGCGAAGAAAGCAGGAATATTGCTAAAAATGCGATAGGAGAGAGAGAGAGAGAGAGAGAGAGAGAGAGAGAGAGAGAGAGAGAGAGAGAGAGAGAGAGAAGGGTGTGCACAAAACAGTGTTAAAAGAGAAATAGGAAAGGTCACAAAGCTGCAGAAAGATTCAGTTCAAATAAGAAATTTACCCCTTTGATCTATTAAATCGTATTGATCACATTCTGAACGAAGAGAAACGAAAGGAAAGAATAAAATGTTAAAAAATAAAAATAAAAATAAAGATAAAGAAGCGTGTAGCGAATCGATTAAACAGTTTAAAAACTAGGGAAAATGTTTTAAAAAGTTTGGAAATTAAATAAAAGCTATCTCTGTTTAAAACGGCTCACAACGAATGGCGACTGATTGCACAAAATTGTCACAGGGACTAACTTCTTTTTAAATTTTACGAGTATGTATAAACCTTGAAGAAAAAGTAGAAAAACAAGGAACGGAACAAACAATAAATTCAGAGGACTATTTGCATTCATTTGTGCCAAATGCATGCATGCATGGAAACAAGCAAAAGCACAATATAAATTGAATGCAACAATGGGGAGAGAGTAGGTACCTGAGATGTACAATGGGAGTAAAATTCAAGCCAAAAGTGGCGTACATTTTATTGCCAAAAACTGCCCTGAGGACAATGAAGATAATTCAGGCATCAAAATCGGTGCCAACCACCAAAATAATACATGAAACAGAAATGAAAACGACGATGTGAATGAAATAAACAAAAGACGATCGCCATATAAAGGATATAAGTTATTGATCGAGTCGCGTTTCTTTTATAACAAATAGGAGATCTCGCTAAAAGGGTCATATAAAAAAATTAATAGACACGAACCTGAAGCAAGAAGTCGAAACGAAAAGAGAGAGAAAGGAGAAAATAAACCCAGTAAAGTAGGTGATCTTTCCAAATCTTAAAAATACTTTCAACGGATGTGGGTTCACTCCTTTCAGCAATAGTCAGAACGTTTTTCTCGTGAACACTTGGCAATTTTACCAAAATCAAACAAAAACTGAGCATTCACGAGACGCAAAATGAATCAAACAAAACTTAGATGAAATTTAAAAATAGGTAAACAAATAATTAAACTCAGATCACAGCACGAGAAAAACACTAATTGGGAGAGAATAGAAAAAGTCATTCGAAAAAAAAACCTTCCTTTCTAATTAACTTATGCAAATATTAAGGGTTTATATAGCCAAACATTCAAATTAAAAAATAAAATTTTTGCAAAATTCAATGGAAAAACCAAATACAAAAATGATGTTTAACATAGTCACATTTACATACTGTATGCACAAAACTAGGTATGAGAGTCCTAATGAAGATTCTAAGATAAAAATAAATAATTGTATGTAAAGTAGGGAGGTATAGAGTGTCCATAAAGTCCTGTTACGGTTTTGAGTGTATATTATTAAAATAAATAAATTAAAATGCAATCGTTAATACTTAGCTTACACTTCTAAATTTATGTTAGACTATGGCAGTACCAAAACACTTATGACCCATTTTTCGATGATCCATCTGTCA